>JAYESA010000019.1:123194554-123412054 GCA_036927795.1 Iris macrosiphon
TAACTCATATTTACACTAAGCTCACCAGACTAAGATACTAAATATTACTTAGTATCCACTGACATTTTGTACTATAATTCCAGGTATCAACATGGCCCTCACCCATTCACTTGGTCTACCCATATTACCTCATGAATACCTTACAAGTATCCTAATACAATGCCTTAACACTACCTTCACTAATACTTATCTCCCCCACATACTCATAGATTACCTGTCCCTCATACCCAGATACAAATAGTGGTTGCACTCATATTTCCACATATACTCCTCTTGATACCACCCAAATTGATGAATACACATAGGAGTAGTCATACTAAACAAATTTCTGATACATATGCCCTTGTATTATAAAAACACCCTCAACACTCTAATTTCCCCAACCTAAATTTGGCACACATTCAAACCCTCTGATACACAATCACATGATACTTGTTCACCCATGACACACAGTTCACTCCTTCACTAGTACACAAGGTTTTTACTATTTTGCATTCATGCACATCTCACCCTCAACTTCCTTGAACATCCTAGCTACCCACTGGATACTTACTGGGGTATGATACTAACTAACACTCATACTTGCCAATATCACATTGGTATCACTCCAAGTATCTGGACTTAAACCCAAAATAACTTTTATAGAATTTGCACACTGCAACCCATAATTAAAACATAACTACTCTCTACTTTACATTCTTTGAACACATGAGTATTGGCACTAACATTGATACTCTAGTACTCATGCACACCCTCATCCATAATCTTGCTGCTGTTGTAGTTGATGGCTTGAGCATACTGCTGCTGCCACTGCTTGAGCATGCTGCTGCTGCAACTGCTCGACTTGAGCATGCTGCTGCTGCCACTGCTCGAGCATGATGCTTCTGCCACTGCTAGAGCATGATGCTTCTGCCACAGCTCGAGCATCTCCCACACCCAAATTAACATACAAAGAATTATAGATATATAAGTATAGTATAGACTAGTATATATATATATATATATATATATATATATATATATATATATATATATATATATATACCTATAAAAATATATTCTAGTGTCAATAGATCAAACACTTAGAGTGTGTAATTGTGATATTCATGATACGTGTCCAAGTGAAAGGCCAAAACCCAAATTCTCCATAATTAATCAGTCTTAAACATATATAATATCTAAATATAACCAATATAGCTTGCTACAATAGAATTGAAGAGAATTATACAAAACACCCTAAATTGGGCCCCGTATCGCAAAATACCGTGATACGGCATACACGTATCCATTTGTGGACACGTACCTAGTCCCATAATCTCGATCTAAGTCTAATTAGATCTAATTGGTCTAATGACACATAATTGATGTGTCAGATTCATAATTCTCCCAATATGTACACAAAATACCACATAGAACTTACAATACATAGCCAAATAGCCTAGAACTTGTCCCTATAGGTAGTCATATGCCATGGAATGATTCTTAGTGGTCAAATATATGATTAAGAAGCTATAATGAGAGAGAAATTCAGGAATTACTAATTGGAAGATGGATTCTCAATGAAAATATAATTGGACACGATCCAAAAATGATCTCTAGTTCCCCTTTTGCTCCTTACTTCTCCAAGCTCCAAGGCTCCAAGAGTGATGAATTTGAGAAGGAAATGGTGGTGAATTGTGTAGAAAATCAATGGAGGAAAAATAAAAGTTTGGGGATCTAGAATTTGAAGCAAAATACAATGCAAATAAGGTGAGAGAGAGGAGAACCCCCCTCTAATAGTGGTCGACCTCTTCTCCCTTTTTTGAAGGAAAATTAAATGTTCAAGCTACCCCTATATGGTGAATTATGAGGAATAATTAAGGGTGAGTATTTTTGGAAGTCTTTAACTAATTATAATTAAACTAATCTCCTTAAATTAATTAATGGAAATGACTAATAGGCTTGGGTTCAAGATGGGCTTACTAATTGTCATGACAAATCTAAATGGGTCCATATGGGTCAAGTCTAGATATTTGGGCTAGTCTCTCTAACTAACAAATGATACAAGTCTATAATTAAATAACTAATTCTAGCCACAATAATTATAGCTTAACATAATTAAATAATTAATACAATCATCATATTTATATTTAATATTATATTCCTAAAATTAAATACCTAAGCCAAATTATCAAACTACCCCTAGCTGGAAAAGTGAGGGTGACAATCCTACCCACCTTAGAAAAATTTTGTCAAATTTTGGAAGAACTAACTATCAATAGCAATAAATACAAGCAAGAAATAATTATACCTCATGGCTCAAACATATAAGGGTATCGCTCGCGCATCTCGGCCTCTCGCTCCTAGGTACTCTTTCCTGGCGAGCGATACCTTCACTCAACGTATACCAAAGAAATCGTCTGGTTCCGCAGCACCGTCTTCCTGCGTTCCAAAATCTTTACGGGCTGCTCTGGGTAGCTGAGAGTTGGACCAACCTCGATCTCCGAGTGATCTAGTACATGGCTAGGATCTGTCATGTACTATCTCAACTATGACATATGGAACACGTTATTCACTTCCTCTAATGCAGACTGCAAGTCTAGTCTGTAGGTTACCGCACCGACCCTCTCAAGAATACCGAAGGGTCCGATGTACCATGTACTAAGCTTCCCGCCTCCACCAAAGCGAATCATGCCCCGTGTCAAAGAAATCCTCAAGAAAACCAAATCGCCAACCTAGCACAAAATACAGCCTTAGCACTCTAACAAAAATAGGCAATCACAAGCAATACAAAATAAAATCTATATCTCAAACTCCAATGGTCTCCGGTGGCTATCGGCCCAATGTCGTTGTCTGTCCTAGGCCACCCGAAGTCTATCCCTGATGAGCTTTACCTTCTCAGTTGCATCAACGACCATCTCTGGTCCCAATAAGGATCTATCACCAACATCATTCCATGATAACAGGATATGGCATCTCCGTCCATACAATGCCTCAAATGGTGACATCTTGATACTAGCCTGGTAGTTAATGTTGTAAGAAAACTCTACAAAGTAGAGATGATCCTCCCAAGAACCTCTCAAATCCAAAACATAAGTATGTAGCAAATCCTCGAGAGGCTGGATAGTCCTCTCCGACTGTCCGTCTGTCTGAGGGTGATATGCGATACTAAATTTGAGCTGTATGACCAAGCTAACCTGCAAGCACCTCCAGAAGTGGGAAGTGAAGTGACTATTCCAATCTGAGACTATGCTCACAGAAACTCCATATAACTTGACTATCTGACACACATACATCTTCGCGAGCTTCTCTATAGACGTACCCACTTTGAATGGCAGAAAGTGGGCTGATTTAGTCAACCTGTCAACGATGACCCAAATTACGTCTTTCCCTCCTAGAGAATGCGGAAGTCCCAAAATAAAGTCCATCGTCATATGCTCCTACTTTTATTCTGGAATGGGTAAAGACTGAAGCAATTGTCACGACCCGCAGCCGGTGAAGGGGCACGAGTACGTGGGTACGTCCAGCCTACGTCGCAGAATCGGCGGTAGAACGCTGTCTTTGTCTACTATACTATCTAATATCTCACATAATGTATATAAAATATTGTCATGCCATCTTAATTCCAAATGATACTCAATCACATATAAAACTAAAGGAAGATGTAAGCACAATATGGAATAGAAAGAAAAGAAATACAAGTCTCAATACATCACATATCCAACTCAAATCTAAATACAACTCCAGCTCTCAAAACAATAATACAATCCACAATCTAAATAGAAACAACTACTACAAGGTATGGTAATCTAAATGGCCTCAGTAACTGGCACTACATCCTTAGGTGACACTCCATCTGTCGGTCCGTAGTGAGTGGGACACATCCTCTCTAACCATCCATCTAAAAAATATTTTTCAGTCAGGAATGGAGCAAAGTACAACCCAATAGCAGTTCTAATTAATTAATAATAACTATAAACAAAAATAGAGAATATAATACAAGACGAAAAACAATGAATAAATCAACTATGGTAGAAGAACAGGTAAACAATGAACAATATGGTATACATTGATCACGATGAACTTAGAATAAGGCAATAGAATAAAATAATGAACTAGAATATGGTGAAGAACTGTAACTATGCTAAGTGATTTAAATACTAGTTAGATATGTGATCGGCTTGGGTGAACATTGTCTACTTTAACGTTGGATAATTATTATCTAAGTTAAATATTGAACAATATCTAGGATTTGATCACATATCTAGCTAACACTTCCTCTTTCCCCAACTAATACAATGGATCCCACTATGACACGTTGTGATGCAAGATACTCAAGGCCATATAAACAATAAACCTTGAACATTAAATATTGAACATTGAAACATTAAAACATTGAACACTGAACATTGAACATTATCTAAGTTAAACATTAAGAACACAAGAAACAATGAATAATATATATATCATCCCATGACTGATCCATGTGCATACTAATACGTGTACCAATGTGTCAAGAGTCATGTGAAATATTTCTAGATACTTGCATTATAGTAATTATCAAATAATAGAAACTATCAGAGAATGTACTTGCCTGCCGTCCAAGCAATAAATATCAAACTGTGTCCCAACTGGTGTCACATAAACCTATATATGGAATATTACATTAATACAAGGTTCTGGAATAAAATTAAGTTAAACTAGTCAACATCTAGGTCATAAAGCCATTTCTAAGTCAAACCGACTATTTCTAGGGTGTATGAGTCTACACTAAGTCAATGCACTATAAAACTAAGCTACACTAACTAATCTAGTATACTATAAGATACACAAAATGCCATATCCTAAGATACACAAGTTTCCATATATGAAAATAGTATTTTAGATATATATACAAGTCAATAATTATAATAATATAACAAACAATAAAAATATGATACCTTGGCCTTGCACCAATATGTATCACACATATCTCGATACTCAAACTCAATACCTTGGGTATCGACCCCTTACCTAGGTATTATCTTGGTATCCCGAGGTAATCCAAAACCTCTACATAATAACTAAATATATATATAAATACCCCTAAAACTAATATACTAACTATATAATGTATCTAAACTACTAACATATAATACCAATAGTATACACAACTAACCACTTAACTATTATATGTTAATTATAACCAATGCTCAAGACTAACCATCTAATTATACTACAACCACTAACCTATAATTACATATATACTCATATAGCTAACTATATATATACCAAGTATCATACTAACTATCTATTACATAACAAGTATATATATATATATATATATATATATATATATATATATATATATATATATATATAACCAACTAACTATATATCCACACTTTAACACTAAACTAACTAGCACTAATATACCTATCTCACTAATTGCAACTGAAAACTAACCGATACACTAATACCTGACTGAACCTCACTGAAACACCCTGCCAAACCAATACCTCATATACCCCAAACCCAACTATCAAACTATTAGCTAACTGATACCTGAATATTGATACCTTGCTTGATACCTCCTGATATACTGATACTCAAAGGAACCTTCCCTCTTCTGCCCCTGACTGCACATAGCTGCTCTCCCCGAGGAGGCCAAGATCTACAAGGAGAGGAGCTACTTTGCATTAGGAGACTTTTTATTGGGAATCCATCTCCTAATAGATATATTATAGTTTTACCCCTTTAAATAGACTCTAGATCTAAGATTTAACCATGAGTAACTAACCCACATGCATAGGCTACCCATAGAAATTAGTTTTAGGTTCATCGGAGACCTACGGTGGAAGTTATGTCCAATTTTGTGTCAATTTTAGGAGAATTCCGAGATTGGCACATGTAGTGGTTATCATTGGGTCTAATAGATCTAATTGACATATGATTGCTTGTTTGTGACTAGTGTCATCCATAATTGGATACATGTAGGCCATATCTCGTCAATTTGACGAAACGGGTTGATTTTGGGAATTTTTCTCCGATACGGGGCCTTGTGCATATCACATTATGACACGGACACGTAGTTAATCTAAATACTATATGTATTATTTATATTTAGTGTATTAGAATTGCTTGAGTCCTCCGAGATGTGTTTGGTTGTGTGTTGGAGCCGTATCGCAAGCGTATCATAGAGTTAGTGTGATACGGGTGTGGTGCACTCCACGTGTTTGATGTTAGGTCCTTTTTTCTATACGTGCATGTGTATTTATATATCTAGATGATATTTAAGTGATATATATATGTGTATAATAGTGTAAATAAGTTTGTGTATATGTGTGTGTATATGCTAGTGTATATAGTTATGTTAGATCTATATATATATATATATATATATATATATATATATATATATGTGTGTGTGTGTGTGTGTGTGTGTGTGTGTGTGTGTGTGTGTGTGTGTGTGTGTGTGTGTGTGTGTGTGTTGGCTTATATATATGTTTATATATATATATATATATATATATATATATATATATATATATATATATATATATATATATATATATAGCTAGTTATTTATATATGTGTGTAGATATGCATATAGATTTATGTATATAGAGAGGTGTATCTACACACACATATAAATAACTATATATATTTATATGTGTGTGTAGATACACCTCTTTATATACATAAATTTATATATATATATATATATATATATATATATATATATATATATATACTGTTATACATAGATGTGTTTGTATTTATGTGTGAGAGTGTATCTATAAATATATCTATATCTATAAATATATCTATTATAGATATATGTGATTGTGTGTATATATATATATATATATATATATATATATATATATATATATATATATATATATATATATATATATATATATATATATATACTTAGATGTGTATAAGTGTATGTGCATTGTGTTGTGTTTGTGTATGGGTGTGAGAAGTGTGTGGTTGCGAAGAGGGCTCAGCAAGAGGGAGAGCAGTGGCCTAACAATGGAAGTATCAGCTTGAACAGCAGGTAAGGGGGGCTCGGGTGCACTACTGCTCGAGTGAGCAGTGCAGAGGAGCTGCTCGAGTAAGGCAGTGCTTGTGCAGTTCAGAAGGAGATCAGTGGCAGCTATCAACAGCAACGATCACAAGTTCAGAGCTAACTATATTAGCAGCAACAGCAAATTGAAGAGCAGGGTGCAACCTCGGGCACCTGCAGCATTATGTAGTGAGCAACACTAAGGAGATGCAAGCTTTACAGCAGTGTGCGAGGCATCAACTGAGCCAAGGGAAGCAGGGAGAGAACGGTAGACAGCAATCTGAGCAACTGAAGAGCAGCAATGTCAGTGCAAACCTGAGTTCAGTGCAGTTCAAGAAGCCGACACCATCAAGCTCACTGCCATGCCTCATGCACAGCCAGTGCAATCAACAGCAATAGCAGCAGCAGGTAGCTGCATCAACAGACAAGGAAGAGAGGCTCAGTGCATAGCAAGTCAAAGAGGATACTGTGCAGTATCAGGGAGTATCCAGTCTAGCTGCTGTGTGTCAGCTAAGTTTCAGTGAGTTTCTATTCAGTTGGGTTTATGGGGTATCGGTATATGTTATTAGTTAGTGATATGTAGTGTGGTATTATTGTTTAGTAGTTAGACTCTTATATAGTTAGTGCTAGAGGTTTATATATATGTGTATTAGCATATTAGCTTGGGGTATCATATATGTGTTATCTATTATGTTAGAGGCTTGGGTTACCTCTGGATACCAAGGTATTGCCAAGGTATTGGGTCGATACCCAAGGTTTTGAGTTGGGTATCGAGATAGGTGCGTTACGCATTGGTGCAAGGCCAAGGTATCCTATTTCAATTAATTTGTTATAGTATATAATATTCGACTTGAATATATATAAAATATTATTTTTGTCACGATCCGCACCCGGTTTAGGGGCACGAGTGCGTGGGTACGTCCAGCCTACGCCGCAGCATCGGCGGTAGAACGCTGTCAAGGTCTTGATACTATCTAACTAATGTCACGCAAGCATCCAATCTCCATTAGGAGGCACGGATGACACAAATAAGATGAACACATACTCAATCACAGGATTACAGCACGATAAGATTTCGAATAGTAAAACTAAAATTAAACACAACACAAGTCCACAAGTAATGTTCTAACTCAACAATATCCAAGAATCATCAAAATGCCGGAGACAAATCCGGTACCAAATAGTCTACTTAAAGAACTAACAATAAATAATAACTCCGGCTAGACCTTCCAGAATCACAACTAAACTACCAAGTCTGCAGCTACTCACCATATGGTCCATAAAGTGTCGGACAGCGGTCCTCTAAGGCATAGTCTGGAAAAATATTTCCAGTCAGGAAGGAGCAAAGCAACACTCTCAAATAACAGTTCCATTAATTGATAATGTCTATAATACAATAAAATATGTCATACTAGCTACTGAGAAGACAGTGAAATAAATGCAATGGCAATTTAAGAGAGACAGGCAATATAAAGAGACATGCAAAATAGGCAATGAGATACAGTCAGTGCATATAAGAAAATAAAAAGAACAAGGAACAATATCATATACGGATGATGTAGTATATGATTTAAAATAGGGAACTATAATCTATTCTAAGTGTTTGAAATAGTAGTTTCAAAATATGATCGGCTTGGGAACATGTACGATAGCTACAGGGCCTGGCTAATCATGGGTGAAGAGCATGATTAACACTTATAATTTCTATACTACAATAAGAGGTTATGATCAAATTTCTTACTACTACTTCCCCGCCCCCAACTAGTACTGTGGATCCAACCATGACACGTCACGATACACGAGCAAGTCAAGTCTATCATGTACGATGTCTAAATATACATGTCGTGTACAATGTCAATACGATAATCAAGATAACATCTCATGACTGCAGATCCAAGCTATACTAGTCCGTGTAGCACAGTGTCAAAGATTCAGTTGTAACATTTCAAGATCATTGAACTTATAGCAATTATCAAGAATTGGAAATTATCAGAGAATGTACTTGCCTTGGGTCCTTAGCTGGTATTTATGGATGTCCTGTTCCAGAGTATCCCCTGGGTAAACCAACAGTCCTAAAAACAAATCACAATAACACTTGTATTAGGGGCTATACTAACACACAATAGAAATACACTGGCCTTAGGGCTACGCTAGGTACGGTAGGGGTCATCTACTAGATAGGCCAACTATATATATTAATATCCCTTAATTACAATAATGGATATAAGTATAAATATATACACTTTAAATAAAACTAATACCTGTATGTACATACAAACATATCTCAAATTAAATACATATACAAAATATGCTTACAAGTACATATATATATATCAATACAGTTTTATATATATATACTATATATTTTTACATACCAAAATATGTTTATACATATATATATATGGGTGCACATATTTTTACCAAAATGTATTAATTTAATATATATTTTACCAATATATAATTATACCAAAAATTACATACATATATAGGTTTGTACATATACCAAAATATGTATACTATATCCAAACAGAGAAAATACACTATATTTATAGATATATATATATATGTACACATATACACAAAATACACGTATACGTATTTATATACATATATACATATATATATACCAATTACCAAAATACATATTTACATATTTATACATTTTTACCAAAAATTACATATATATAGATATACTAATTTAAACTATACTATATACACCAATACGCAATATTTATACAATTTTACATACACTATACTATACATTAATCAATATATACACATACATATACTGTTAAACATTAATTTAAATACATATGTTAATATATATACATATACGTATACATTAAATACCTACATACATACATTATATATATATACAGGTATTACGCATTAATTAAAATAATACCATACACATACCTACTCATTAATTAAAATAACTATTATACATATACATATATATGTATATATATTCACGTATATACGTATGTATATATACATACATATATATATATATATATATATATATATACAAGGAAGGAAGATGGAGATGGGAGGAGACTCACTGGGGAATTTGGCCAGAAAGATGGCCGGAGCTCAGGCCAGGGTTACGACAGGGAGGAGCAGTGGTGGTGATTGGTTGATGGAGGTGGAGATAGAGATGGAGGTGGTGATTGGTGAGGGAAGAGCAGCAGTAGGCCGGCGGGGTACTCCGGGCCGGAGGGGATCGTGAGGGACCGGAGCAGCAGTAGGCCGGCTGATGGTCGGGGTGATATCGGCTCGGGGACAGCAGGGAATGGTCGGGCACAGCAGCGGCGAGGGGAGGAGTATGATGATGATGGTGGTGGTCGGAGTTCACAGCGGGGGAGGGAAGGGCTCGGTCTGGAGGAGGCCGGAGCTCTATGCAGCGCCGGAGGGAGAACGCAGAGGGGAATGCTCCGGAGTCGCCGGAGCTCGACAGCTGGGAGCCCGGGGTGGAGCGGCTGAGTCGGATGGGTGCAGCGGGAGTCGGGGTCCGATCGCCGGAGGAAAAATAGCAGAGGGAGAGGAGAGGATGGAGCGCCGGGGTCGGGGCAGTCAGCGCCGGAGGGTGGCGTTGTAGGAGGCCGGAGCACGGGGTGCAGCAGAGGGGGACTCGGCCGGCTGGAGCAGCCGCCGGAGCACAGGGAGCAAGGGCCGCCGGAGTTCGCAGAGGGGGAGGGCACAGCACGGGGAGATCCGGGCTGTAGGCCGGCTGATCGGAGCCTGGCCGGCGGGATGGCCGGAAGCACAGTATGTGGGGGTTGAAGAGGGTGAGTTTCCCCCTCTTTCTAAATATTTGAATTTCAAAATAATGAAGAAGGAAGAAGAAGAAAAGAAGGAGAAGAAGAGAAGAAGAAAGGAAGAAGATAGGATGTGGTTTCCTACGTTGGAGAGATGGGGTGGAGGCTTGTGAGGGATTTTGGAGGCTTGTGAGGTGGGGGAAAACCTAGGTTTCTAGGGATTAGGGTTGATGTAGACATGTCATTATATAGGATGAGGGGATTTTGATGGAGGATTATGATTGACCCCTAGAATGAGTGGCTCAGATTGAACATGAGGGAAATTAATTCATGTAGGAAATGTAATTTGGTCCTCAAGTAAATAATCTTTCCATTTGGTCTTGGACAATTGGGTGATGACACCTACAATTGAATAATTGCAACTTAGTCCCTTAAATTTGGGAAATTGCACAAACACATAAAATGATGAAAATTTGGCGGGCGATTCGGGGTCCGGTATTTTGTAGGGTCAGGGGACGCTGTAAGACTGGTACGGGCTCAAATTAGCAGGGCACTGGAATTAAATTGGGATTTCAGAATCAGATAAATAGTATCCTCAAATTAAATAGAAATAAATGCAAGTTGTGTTCAACAATTAATTAGGAGTACATGGAGCCAAAATCAGGTCAGGTCATCAATATCAATATTGAAGAAGACTCAGAACAGAATATTACCCTAATTTGGGTCGCACAAAAAATAGGTCAAGATTGCCTCCAATTTTTGATTGGAACGCACAACGATGAAAAATAGGGATTTATTAAATAACGTCCGCGACAATTTTTGTGCGGCCAGAAATAATATACAGAGAGCATAATTATGAGTTGCAAAAATAGCAGAATTGAAGGCGGGCATGTCTAGGGCAAGATTGTGAAATTTGTTGGGAGACAAAAGTCAGGGTAGCGCTCCAAATATCGAAGCAAAGGCAATGCGCAATAATTAATTAAAAATAAGATAACTAATTACAATCTCCAATAATTTAATTCTAAATAAAACAATTTACCTCAAAATTCCATAATTTCGACAGGTGCTCATCTACTGGCTTCTAGGTCAAGTCTACCATCACAAACACAATGAACACTGTCTATAATATAATATTTTAAAGTACACATCACACAGTTATTTAATTTAAATATATACTATTCATGCAATTAATTAATTATAACTACAATAATATTAAATATTGTAAAAAGTCAAAAATACCCATGTTTTCGGAATGTGGTAGTGACAAGTCTACCCACCTTAAAAGAATTTCGTCCTCGAAATTTAAAATCCTCAAAGTAGCATTTAATCATACACATTATTATTTTCCTCAAACTTAAATTCATCAACCACGACATCAGGTAATAATCCGCAAGGTCTTTTCATAATTTCAAAATTTCTGATATTGTTTCATTCCTGAAAAAATCCTCGAAATGAAATCAAAGTCTATTTTTATCAAAATTCCCTTGAAAGTTTTAGTTAGTAATTCAATACTCAGAATTTAATATCCACTCCTCAAAATACTCAACAATATGATATTTAAGAATTCTCCAAATGTTACATCCAAATATAAAGTTCTAAAATTCATAACTTGCAATTAAATAAATACATTGATAAATCTCCCAAAATTTCCAAATTAATAACCAACTTAAACATGTCATAATCTTTCCTAGAATTAATTAATCATAAATTCTGCCATGTTAAATTATTGGCCCTTTATTTAAATAGATGTCTATCCTCGAAAAAAAAAAATTCATCTTGTTTCTCCTGTCAAGTCATAACTCCTTCATGAATCTTCACTACAGTCAACACCAATAATTACGGTCTAAGAAAATTCTACCTATAGTCATACCACATACAATCTAGGGGGAACATACATGGTTATGGTCTCATTTGTTATGGTGTTGCAGTCTATGTATCAGGGGTACTACTAAATACATTCTAACAAGAAAATCATGCATACAACTATTGTACTAAGCAATCAATCAATCAAATAGATAGGAACAGAATAAAGGAAAGAACAGAAACTGCTAACACATTACCTGCAGTATCGGTCTCCTCGACCGTCATCGCAAATGCCCGCCCTGCTGGGGTGGTTCCCTTTGCGGGTGCTGGGCAATATACGGTTCCACAGGTAGCCTAACTGGATCTCTATAGTCTGAAGCTGCACGCTGGCCGGGGAGATAAGAGGCTAGAAGACAATCCCTTACTCGATGTCCCGCAGCGCCGCAGTGCAAACAAAGTCCTAGCCTCGTTCTACAGCTCTCCCAAAGGTGACCTGGCTTCTTACAGAAATGACAAGTCTGTTGTGTCTCTCTTGGAGGCTGCTGTTGATCCTGCTGAATACGAATTGGCGTCGGGTACTGTTGTTGATACTGATACGCCCATGGATGTTGTTGGATAGGAACTGGTGCTAGGTACTGTTGTGGATGCTGAAATGTCCATGGTTGTTGCTGACTATGAAATGGTACTTGGTACTGCTGTTGGTGCTGAATACGGGGATGCTTGGCCGGTCCTGCGCTATCATTCGTATCTCCAAAAGTATTGTGACTCCTCTTAGGCCTGAGATCCAGATCCTCTTCTGCGATCTGAGCATCCATCAAGATAGCCTCGAAGGTAGCGGTACGACGACCAAAAGTACGCGACCTAATCTCTCTCGTCAGCCCCTTTCTAAATTTCCGGGCTCGATCTCCTGGGTCTCGAATCATAGATGATGCAAAATGGCTCAATCTACAGAATTCTGCAGCGTACTCGTCGACCGACATGTTTCCTTGAACCAAGTCATGAAACTGACTTTCCAAGGTTCCCAATGCCACGTCGGGAAAGAACTTCTCCTTGAAGAGTTCCTTGAAGGTCTCCCAAGTAAGTCCTTGCGCAGCAATTCTCTGCTCCGTGCGAAACCACGTGAGTGCGATATCGAACATCTGACTGCCAGCGGCTTCTATCTGCAAGTTCTCCGGAATCTGGGTCAATCGCAGGCTCCTTTCTATATCCTCTAGCCAGTCGTCAGCGTAGAGTATCCCTTCGGTGCCTTTAAACTCTCGAGGCATCATCCTCTTGAAATCCACTATAGTGCCTGATCTCTGCTGTTGCTGGCCAGGAAACTGCTGGTACTGTGCTACTCTCTCCAAAGCTTGGAGAGTCACTTGATGGGCATTCTCCATGTTTTCTTTCATCAGCTCAGTTTGTGCCTGGTGCGCTTCTGCTTGCACCCTCTGAGCCTCAGCTTGAACTCGCTGAGCGTCTGCCGTCACTCTCTGGGCATCTACCATGCCTTGGATCAAGGTAAACATCTGCGTTCGGTCAATGGGCAAACCTCCAGGAATCGGAGTCGGTGGAGGAGGAAGGTTGTCCGTCACAGCTGTGGCTATCTTCTGAACAGGTGGGAGAGGAGGATCCCCGAGAAGTGCAGATACACCTATGTGTATCGGAGATGTAGGAGGAACTACGGATGTCTTTCCATCAGGTAGAGAGGTGGCAGACCCCTCTAAAGCTGATGTTCCCGCTCTCATAGATCTTGTCTGCGGTGACATCCTGAAGACAGATCCCAAAGAATCAATTTAGGCAAAAATGCGATATCATCAAGGAAGGACAGTACAGTACTAAAGAGCAACATTCAAGATAAAAGATTGGAAATAAACCCTAGTTGTGATTGCACAGGTCAAAGGTGCATCTAAGGTTTGATACCTCTATCCCCTAGGTATCACAGTCCAACCACACTCACTGCTAGCTTCCTTACTTACTGAAATCGTTGATACTAGTTATTCTTATCACTCAAGTGCATATCAAATGCAACACACCATACTAAGGACTGCACTCTCTAATACAATCCTAGATGAAAACCCAAGTCAGTTGGCAGTGAGATCTCAATCATGTTCTAGCCAACATATCCTTACACATGCATCTCATCTACTTATATACAATTATATCTCTCACTATAAGATTTTTATCCTCAAATAAAAATTCCTCAAAATAACTCCTCGAATAAATTTTATAGTAAAATGCATACTCTTTCCTCAAGGTTAATTATCTAAATACTGAAGTGAAAACTTAATCACTAAAAATCTTTACAGTTTTGTCTATGTTCATTGAATCGAATCTGAATCCTCAAAAAGTTTTAATGACAATATCTCTACTTCTCAAAATTCAAAAATGCAATTCATTCTCAATCTTCAAATTAAAATTTAAATCCATATCTAGTAGTCCAATAGCCCTAGTGTTATCTTCCTCACTGTCCTCATCGACATGTGTCATCAAGTAATACCATAAATTAGTCTGTAAATATATCTTGATATGAAATCAAACCCTATAATGAAACCAAAATCCTAATTTAATACCTAATCAACAATCAACAAGTGAAACCAAAATCCTAATTTAATAACTAATCAACAACAATCAAATTCAATATCAATAAGTGAGAATGGACGGAACAAGGGAATGATTTTAAATTAGAAGTTTTAACAAGATTCTCAGGGGTCATCCCAGGAATCTCCCAAAGAATTGTGATTGAGTATTCGCTCTCGTCCTAGTATCCTATGTCCTAGATCCTATCGCAGGCACGCAGTAGTATAACAAGGATGCCAAACTACTACGACATCGCACAACTCGCGAAGTCTGACCTGCATGGGCCACCACTAAAAACGTGTCACCACCCGCACCCGGTTTAGGGGCACGAGTGCGTGGGTACGTCCAGCCTACGCCGCAGCATCGGCGGTAGAACGCTGTCAAGGTCTTGATACTATCTAACTAATGTCACGCAAGCATCCAATCTCCATTAGGAGGCACGGATGACACAAATAAGATGAACACATACTCAATCATAGGATTACAGCACGATAAGATTTTGAATAGTAAAACTAAAATTAAACACAATACAAGTCCACAAGTAATGTTCTAACTCAACAATATCCAAGAATCATCAAAATGCCGGAGACAAATCCGGTACCAAATAGTCTACTTAAAGAACTAACAATAAATAATAACTCCGGCTAGACCTTCCAGAATCACAACTAAACTACCAAGTCTGCAGCTACTCACCATATGGTCCATAAAGTGTCGGACAGCGGTCCTCTAAGGCATAGTCTGGAAAAATATTTCCAGTCAGGAAGGAGCAAAGCAACACTCTCAAATAACAGTTCCATTAATTGATAATGTCTATAATACAATAAAATATGTCATGCTAGCTACTGAGAAGATAGTAAAATAAATGCAATGGCAATTTAAGAGAGACAGGCAATATAAAGAGACATGCAAAATAGGCAATGAGATACAGTCAGTGCATATAAGAAAATGAAAAGAACAAGGAACAATATCATATACGGGTGATGTAGTATATGATTTAAAATAGGGAACTATAATCTATTCTAAGTGTTTGAAATAGTAGTTTCAAAATGTGATCGGCTTGGGAACATGTACGATAGCTACAGGGCCTGGCTAATCATGGGTGAAGAGCATGATTAACACTTACAATTTCTATACTACAATAAGAGGTTATGATCACATTTCTTACTACTACTTCCCCGCCCCCAACTAGTACCGTGGATCCAACCATGACACGTCACGATACACGAGCAAGTCAAGTCTATCATGTACGATGTCTAAATATACATGTCGTGTACAATGTCAATACGATAATCAAAATAATATCTCATGACTGTAGATCCAAGCTATACTAGTCCGTGTAGCACAGTGTCAAAGATTCAGTTGTAACATTTCAAGATCATTGAACTTATAGCAATTATCAAGAATTGGAAATTATCAGAGAATGTACTTGCCTTGGGTCCTTAGCTGGTATTTATGGATGTCCTGTTCCAGAGTATCCCCTGGGTAAACCAACAGTCCTAAAAACAAATCACAATAACACTTGTATCAGGGGCTATACTAACACACAATAGAAATACACTGGCCTTAGGGCTACGCTAGGTACGGTAGGGGTCATCTACTAGATAGGCCAACTATATATATTAATATCCCTTAATTACAATAATGGATATAAGTATAAATATATACACTTTAAATAAAACTAATACCTGTATGTACATACAAACATATCTCAAATTAAATACATATACAAAATATGCTTACAAGTACATATATATATATATCAATACAGTTTTATATATATATACTATATATTTTTACATACCAAAATATGTTTATACATATATATATGGGTACACATATTTTTACCAAAATGTATTAATTTAATATATATTTTACCAATATATAATTATACCAAAAATTACATACATATATAGGTTTGTACATATACCAAAATATGTATACTATATCCAAACAGAGAAAATACACTATATTTATAGATATATATATATATGTACACATATACACAAAATATACGTATACGTATTTATATACATATATACATATATATATACTAATTACCAAAATACATATTTACATATTTATACATTTTTACCAAAAATTACATATATATAGATATACTAATTTAAACTATACTATATACACCAATACGCAATATTTATACATTTTTACATACACTATACTATACATTAATCAATATATACACATACATATACTGTTAAACATTAATTTAAATACATATGTTAATATATATACATATACGTATACATTAAATACCTACATACATACATTATATATATATACAGGTATTATGCATTAATTAAAATAATACCATACACATACCTACTCTTTAATTAAAATAACTATTATACATATACATATATATGTATATATATATATATTCACGTATATACGTATGTATATATACACATATATATATATATATATATATATATATATATATATATATATATATATATACAAGGAAGGAAGATGGAGATGGGAGGAGACTCACTGGGGAATTTGGCCAGAAAGATGGCCGGAGCTCAGGCCAGGGTTACGACAGGGAGGAGCAGTGGTGGTGATTGGTTGATGGAGGTGGAGATGGAGATGGAGGTGGTGATTGGTGAGGGAAGAGCAGCAGTAGGCCGGCGGGGTACTCCGGGCCGGAGGGGATCGTGAGGGACCGGAGCAGCAGTAGGCCGGATGATGGTCGGGGTGATATCGGCTCGGGGACAGCAGGGAATGGTCGGGCACAGCAGCGGCGAGGGGAGGAGTATGATGATGATGGTGGTGGTCGGAGTTCACAGCGGGGGAGGGAAGGGCTCGGTCTGGAGGAGGCCGGAGCTCTGTGCAGCGCCGGAGGGAGAACGCAGAGGGGAATGCTCTGGAGTCGCCGGAGCTCGACAGCAGGGAGCCCGGGGTGGAGCGGCTGAGTCGGATGGGTGCAGCGGGAGTCGGGGTCCGATCGCCGGAGGAAAAACAGCAGAGGGAGAGGAGAGGATGGAGCGCCGGGGTCGGGGCAGTCAGCGCCGGAGGGTGGCGTTGTAGGAGGCCGGAGCACGGGGTGCAGCAGAGGAGGACTCGGCCGGCTGGAGCAGCCGCCGGAGCACAGGGAGCAAGGGCCGCCGGAGTTCGCAGAGAGGGAGGGCACAGCACGGGGAGATCCGGGCTGTAGGCCGGCTGATCGGAGCCTGGCCGGCAGGATGGCCGGAAGCACAGTATGTGGGGGTTGAAGAGGGTGAGTTTCCCCCTCTTTCTAAATATTTGAATTTCAAAATAATGAAGAAGGAAGAAGAAGAAAAGAAGGAGAAGAAGAGAAGAAGAAAGAAAGAAGATAGGATGTGGTTTCCTACGTTGGAGAGATGGGGTGGAGGCTTGTGAGGGATTTTGGAGGCTTGTGAGGTGGGGAAAAACCTAGGTTTCTAGGGATTAGGGTTGATGTAGACATGTCATTATATAGGATGAGGGGAGTTTGATGGAGGGTTGTGATTGACCCCTAGAATGAGTGGCTCAGATTGAACATAAGGGAAATTAATTCATGTAGGAAATGCAATTTGGTCCTCAAGTAAATAATCTTTCTATTTGGTCTTGGACAATGGGGTGATGACACCTACAATTGAATAATTGCAACTTAGCCCCTTAAATTTGGGAAATTGCACAAACACATAAAATGACGAAAATTTGGCGGGCGATTCGGGGTCCGATATTTTGTAGGGTCAGGGGACGCTGTAAGACTGGTACAGGCTCAAATTAGCAGGGCACTGGAATTAAATTGGGATTTCAGAATCAGATAAATAGTATCCTCAAATTAAATAGAAATAAATGCAAGTTGTGTTCAACAATTAATTAGGAGTACATGGAGCCAAAATTAGGTCAGGTCATCAATATCAATATTGAAGAAGACTCAGAACAGAATATTACCCTAATTTGGGTCGCACAAAAAATAGGTCAAGATTGCCTCCAATTTTTGATTGGAACGCACAACGATGAAAAATAGGGATTTATTAAATAACGTCCGCGACGATTTTTGTGCGGCCAGAAATAATGTACAGAGAGCATAATTATGAGTTGCAAAAATAGCAGAATTGAAGGCGGGCATGTCTAGGGCAAGTTTGTGAAATTTGTTGGGAGACAAAAGTCAGGGTAGCGCTCCAAATATCGAAGCAAAGGCAATGCGCAATAATTAATTAAAAATACGGTAACTAATTACAATCTCCAATAATTTAATTCTAAATAAAACAATTTACCTCAAAATTCCATAATTCCGACAGGTGCTCATCTACTGGCTTCTAGGTCAAGTCTACCATCACAAACACAATGAACACTGTCTATAATATAATATTTTAAAGTACACATCACACAGTTATTTAATTTAAATATATACTATTCATGCAATTAATTAATTATAACTACAATAATATTAAATATTATAAAAAGTCAAAAATACCCCTGTTTTCGGAATGTGGTAGTGACAATTTTCATATTCGAAAACTTGCGTATCTTAGGATGCGGCTCTTTGAGTGCCTTGTTGTTTCTTAGCTTAGCTAGTATAGCATAGTTTCATAGTGTATCGACTTAGTGACTTAGTATTAGACTCTTGCAACCTAGATTTCATTGGTTTGACTTAGAAATGGCGTATCAACCTAGAATTGCATCAACTTCACTTTTTTTCATTCTTGAACCTTGTATTGATGTAACGTACCATATATAGGTTGTGTGACACCAGCTTGGGCATCAAGAGACACACCTTGCTTAGGACTTCAGGCGAGTACATTTTTCTGATAGTTTTTAATTCATAATATTATATATATGTATGTTCTAGTATTGTATACTTGATCCCGACATAGTGATTTCACGGACTGGTACTATATGGATCCCGTCAGGAGATGTTATCCCCTACCGTGTTCAGTGGGTACTTGTGTACATTGTATCTCATCGTATATATTGAGTATTAATTATATTTTGTGTTCACACACTGCTCGTGTTCAGTGTGCTTATTTTTGTACACCCACCGCTTGTGTTCGGTGGTTATGATATTCGTGTACACCCACTACTCATGTTCATTGGTTATATTCTGTGTTCGTAGCGTATCGTGATTGGATCCATCGATATTAGTTGGGGGTGGAAGAGTAGGAGTTGATTATTTGATCAAAGCTATTATTACATCATGTACATTCTGGTTATATACCTCACTTGTAATCATCTTACCTGATCATGTTCATCCAAACCGATCACATAATGAACTTGTATTCTGAGGAATATTAGTTGGATTGCAGTTTACTTCATCATATTGTTGATATTCATATTGTTGATCTATATTCTCGTACATTACCTGTATATCTATTGTTCATCATTCATATGTTTAGTAATCTTGTATTTTATTTCTATATCTGTTTATATGCTCGATTATGCTATTGAAACTGCTTTCAGATGTATGTACTTTGCTCCAATCCGAACTGGATATATTTTTCTAGATGATTGGCTTATAGAGCAGTGTCCCACATTCTACGGGTCACAGGATGACATACCTATAGAGGATACTCCTATTGACCAGGAGGATTTAGTTGCAGAGCCAGATAAGGTCTAGATTATATTTGTGTTAGATTGTATTAGATTATTATTTTGGTGGATTCACATATTGTAGATTATTTCAGATTGTGGATTATATCTTTATTCTTTCGTTCGCTATTTCATTCATGCATTATTCTTTCTTATTTTGTTTTGTGATTGAGATTAGATATACTAGTGAGATACCTTATTGCTCCTCCATTGGAGTTAAGATGATTGACATGTACCATATTATATTATTGAGATGTTAGATAGTTAAAAATGACCCAGACAGCGTTCTACCGTCGATTCTGCGACGTAGGCTGGGCGTAATCACGTACTCGTGCCCGATTATCCGGGTGCAGGTCGTGACACATTTTTAGTGGTGGCCCATGCAGGTCCAGATAGATATCATAGTGGTGCTCGTCTAGAGTATTGCTACGAGCCTGCTTTAGGAAATAGGATTTAGGCTGAGAGTTTACACAATCACACTTAGGAAAATTCCAATATCTATTTTTGCAAATACTTATCTATTGAATATTGCTTTACTTTGAATAAAGTTATGTCCTTCTTTGATGGTATCGTATCATATTTAATATTGATTCTGTATTTCAATCTATCTTCAGGATATCGCCGAAGACACGTTCCCAGCGAGCAAGTCCCGCAACAGCACGATCAGTCACTTCATCACCCATGAGGGTAGCACCCTCAGACGATGGCCCAGCACCTACATTCAGGAGGTCAGCTTCACAGGTCCAAGTGGGCATATCGGCAGCAGCTTTCGAAGGTGCTCCACCTCCAATGCCGAGGACAGGGCAGACAGTTTTTGAGGATCTTTCACCTCCACCACCAGTAGCTGATCAGACGTAGATGTTCGCGCTCTTCCAGCAGCTGATCAGACTCTTCGTATTGTTCATAATTACTATTTTATACTTGCTCGTGTCCTTCAGGATGCGTTGGGTTGTGTAGTGGAGCCGTATCGCAAGCGTATCATAGAATGAGTGTAATACGGCTGCGGTGCACTCCACGTGTTTGCTTTATTGCCTTTTAATTATATTTGGCTTATGTATATATATTAGTATGATATATATTATGTATTATACCTATATGTATATGTATATGTATATAGTATATATGAGTATAGGTATCTATATGCATATGGTTGATATATATGTATATGGCTAGGAGTCTATGTGTATAAGTGTGTATGTATATTTATATGTATATATGTAAGTGAGTGATATATCTATAAGTGTGTATGTGTATGTGTGTGTGTATATATATATATATATATATATATATATATATATATATATATATATATATATATATATATATATATATATATGTGTAGGTATTAGAATGTATATATATATATATATATATATATATATAGTGATATCTATATGTGTATATGTATATATGGATATATCTATGTATGTGTATGGTTGTATATATGTATATATGTATGAGAGAGTATATATCACTATATACTCTCTCATACATATATATATCTATATGGTTGTATGTGTATGGTTGTATATATGTATATATGTATGTGTGCATGAGGGTATATATATATATATATATATATATATATATATATATATATATACCCTCATGCACACATACAACCATATAGATATATACTCTCTTATACATATATACATACATATATATATGTATAGCGATGAGAGTGTGTATATATATATATATATATATATATATATATATATATATATATATATATATATATATATATATATATAGCCTATGTAAGTATATATCTATATATATATGTGTGTGTGTGTGTATGTATATATGTGTTAGTGCATGAGTGTTTATGTTGTGTGTGTGTAGATGTGCGTGTATGTGTCTTGGTGTGGTGAGTGTTTGAGTGTTTGAGTGAGTGAGCGTGAGTGTGTGTGTGTGTGTGCAGCAAGAGGGGAGCAGCGAGAAGCATCTTCGCAACAGCACGGTGCAGCAGCAGCACCGCCGCAGCAGCGTGCTGCAGTAGTTCAGCACAATAGTAGCCATGCGCTGCAGCAATTCAGCATCATAGCAGTGCGGTGCAGCAGCAGCAGCGTCGCAGCAGTGAGCTGTAGCGAGCAGCAGTGCTGCAACAGCGCGGTGTAGCAGCGCATTACAGCAGCAGCAGCAAATTGCAGCAGCCTCGTACAGGTGCGCAGCGAGCGCTGCAGCGTGCAGCAACCGCAAGGGTATGAGATCAGGGGTTCAGTAATAGGTAAATGGTTTAGCTCAGTGAGTTTAGAGGTTAGTTAGTTAAGATATTTAGTAGTTATTATTAGTGTAGTTAGTATACCTAGATAGTTAGTTATATACCGTGTTAGCTTGTAGTTAGATAGATATATTAGTACTTGTTAGTTATGAAGTATTGTATTGATAAGATATGATGTTAAGTTAGTATCTATGTATTAGTATTATATATGATAAGTTAGTAGGTAAGATTAATATGCATTCTTAGTGTTAAATAGATTAGTAGCTATATATTAGTATTTAGTTATAGTATCATAACTAGTTAGTTAGGTATTAGTAGTAGTTACTATTAGTTCTAATTACCTTCAAGTATTACCAAGGTATTAAGATTAGAATACTAAGGTATTAGAATACATGTTACGGTAATATTGGGTATCAAGATACTCGATATTAATAGAAGGGTAAATGGTTAGTAGCTATATGTAGTATTATATATAATTATTGTATATATATATATATATATATATATATATATATATATATATATATATATATATGTTGTTAGTATTAGGTATTTAGTAGTATGTAATAGTTTAGTATGTTAGTTATAGTTTAAGTATTGGGTAGTGAGCTAAATATTAGAATTTGACTTACCTTGTGATACCAAGGTAATATCAAGGTATCGGTCGATACTCAAGGTATTGGGTTGATACTCAAGGTATTGGGTTTGAGTATAGAGATGGGGGTTTAGTAGTGAGATACGCATTGGTTCAAAGCCAAGGTATCCTCCTTGCATTAGTTAGCTAAGATACTATATGTATTGTCTTGTATATATATATAAATTACTATTTTTATATCTTTAAACTTGCGTAACTTAGGATACGGTATCTTGTTGGTTTCTTAGTGTCTTAGCTTAGCTAGTGTGACCTAGTTTCATAGTATATGGACCCAATATCCTAGAGATAGACTTTGATTAGTTTAACATAGAGTTGACCTAGTTTGACTATTTTGACCTAGAAATGGCTTTATGATCTAAAACTGAACTAGTTTAACTTAATTTTATTCCAACACCTTGTATTAATGTAATATTCTATATATAGGTCTGTGTGACACTAGTTCGGACACAGTTTGACATTCATTGCTCTGGACGGCAGACGAGTACATTCTCTGATAGTTTTTATTATTTGATAATTACTATAATGCAAGTATTTAGAAATATTTTACATGACTCTTGACACATTGGTGCATGAACTAGTATACACATGGATCAGTCATGGAATGTTATATATATTATTTTATTATTCCTCGTGTTCTCAATGTTTAACATAGACAATGTTTAACTTAGACAATGTTCAATATTTAATATTCAATATTTAATGTTCAAGGTTTATTGTTTACAATGCCTTGAGTATCTTACATCGTAACATGTCATGGTTGGATCTATTGTACTAGTTAGGGCAAAGGGAAAGTATTAGCTAGGTATGTGATCAAATCCTAGACAATATTCAATGTTTAACTTAGACAATGTTTATCCAACGATAAAGTAGACAATGTTCACCCAAGCTGATCACATATCTAACTAGTATTTTAATCACTTAGCATAGTTACAGTTCTTCACCATATTCTAGTTCATTGTCTCATTCTATTGTCTTGTTATATTTTATCGTGATCAGTGTATACCATATTGTTCTTGTTTACCTGTTTCTTCTACCATGGTACGATATTGATCATTGTTTCTCGTCTTATATTATATTTTCTATTTCTGTTTATAGTCATTATTAATTAATTGGAACAGCTATTGGATTGTACTTTGCTCTATTCCTGACTGAAAAATATTTTTTAGAGGATCCCGGGAATTGGTGTCCGACATACTATGGACCCTGACCTATAGATGGTGCAGACTTGGACCCACTAGTTTTGGAGTGACTGCCGGGAGATCTAGCCAGAATCACTTGTTAGCATAGTTAGTTCTCTTTAGCATTTTGGTACCGAATTTATTTCTGGCTTATATTTGAGATTTTGGTTATTGTTTCTATTATTGTTGTTATATTTGTTTAGATTGTATAGTTATGTTAGACTTCCTTGATATCTTATCGTGCTATAGAATTGTGATTGAGTATTGTGTTATACTCTCCTTGGAGTTGAGATATTATTGGAGTTTATGCATTTTGTGAGATAATTAGATAGTATAGTTGACCAAGACATCATTCTACCGTCGATGCTGCGGCATAGGCTGTATGTACCCACGTACTCGTATCCCTTCATCTGGTGCGGGTCATGATAATAGGATCGAGAACTAGGTACATATGACTTATATTATGAAATCTACATGTATTTTGTATCCAATTAGGGGAAATTCCAGGATTGACACATCAAGTGTGTGTCATGAGACCAATTAGATCTAATTAGACCTAGATCAGGGTCGTGGGACTAGATGCGTATCTATAATTGGATACGAGTATGGTGTATCATGATACGGTGAGATACATTGTAAAATGGGGCTCTATTTTAGGGGTTTTGTGTATACTAGTGAATTTTACTCCAAATTCTAATGTAGTAAAGTATATTAGTCATATATATGTATTTGATATGTATATTGGGTGTCTACTAGCTATTGGGGACTTTGGCACTTGGTTTGAGTGTGTATCCTAGAGTACCACATGAGTGAGCACCAAGTATTTGATTTAATGCACTTAGTGCATGTGCATTATATAATACATAGATGAGTGTTATATATAAGTATGTATATGTATACATCTATTTAATATTATATCTATATAGTTTAGTGTATGTGAGTGTACTCTTTGTGTGCACTAATGAGTGTCTTTGTCTATGTGTCTATGTTATATGTGGAGGTTGTAATGATCAGTTGTGAATATGTGTGTGTGTGTGTGTGTGTGTGTGTGTGTGTGTGTGTGTGTGTGTGTGTGTGTGTGTGCATTATTGTATACTGTGAAGAGAGGAATGGAGACAAGCAACTAGGTGCAGATGGGGTGTATGGAACTACGATAAGAGCATAGAGTATCAGTTGGAAGGGGAATAAAACAGCAAGTGTATCAGTATATGTGGAGAGGCTCGAGTTCAAGGGCTACGTGGGACTGAAGGGTGACTTGCTGGATCAAGGCAACACTTGGTGCCATATTTGGCATTCAACAAGAGCAATAACAGTTGCAGTGGATGAGGCACTACCAAGTACAAGTTAGGGGGAAGTTAGATAGATGTAATATCTGAATACAAGGGTTGGTGTGCATGTGTGTGATGGGTGTGTGTGAGGAGGAAGTGAATAAGGGCTCGGGTATGAACTGATATTGGAGTATTAGTGTTAGAGATGGGTAGGGAGTATCTGGTAAGTTCTATGAGTGTTCTAGTAATTTGGGTGCACAAAACTCAGAAAAGTAGGGTATAGCAGTTGTTCTTGGGGAGTGAGGGTTATGAAAGTGCATGTGTGTGTGATTTGGATTATAGGTATGTGTGAGTGTTGTAGTATCAGCAATTAAGTGAGAAAATAGGTGGTATTGCACTGATGTACTGTAGTTCAGTACAATATTATCTTTAGCAGCAACTGCAAACATTTGCTTGCACACTTGTGTGTAAATGTTAGCATATTGAGAGTGCATGAGATTGTAGGTTGGATGAATACAACAACAGCAACCTTGAGTGCATAACTGTGCATTGCAAGCCAAGTAGAGGGTGCACAGGAAATTGGATGAGCAATTACAGTATTCGGTAGGCCTATGCGCATAGTAGTACTGGCCAGGAATGGGGGCAAACTTACATCACTTGCAATAGAGAAGTGAGAGTGTGAGGGTAGTATTTTGTGGTGAACCTTGGTGTAAGATATCCAGGTAACTGTAAATAAGTATCCTATGTGAGTTTTCTAGTGGGGTTGCAAGCTCAGGTTTAGGCAAGGATCAATGCAACATGGAGTTGGGTTATAACACTAGATAAGGGGTATGTGTAAATTCCAATATAAGTGTATTGAATGTGTACCTGTGAGAGATGTCTTGTAGTATGGGTAATTAGCCTAGATACCAAGGAAGATATAGGTGAGTGTTAATATAAGTGAGATATCCTAGTTTAGGCTAAGATATTAGTTATTAGCAGAGTATTAATAAGAAACATACGATACCATAGTAAATAAGCTATATAGATACTATTAGTAGCTAGTATTACTAATATCAACAGGGTATTGGTTTAGAAATCTAGGTACGACCTAGTACCAACTAGTTTACCTTTGTAACCACCCTAGAAGCAAGGTTTGGATCTAGAATGAAGGTAAAGACCTAGTTTGACTACTGTGACCTCGTAATGGCATAGAATATATATTTAGTGCATTTATAGCTTCATTCTTTACACACATTGACATGGTATTTCATATATGGGGTTGTGTAACACCAGCTCGGATACCGAGTTATATCTTTTGCTCAGGACCATAGGCTAGTACATTCTCTGATAGTTTTTATTATTTGATTACTATTATAGTTCAAGTATTTAAAAATATTACTTATGATTCTTGACATGATGGTATACGGATTGGTATTGTTATTGTATTGTCAGTCAAGAGATGTTACCTTAATTTATCAAGATATTATCGAATACTGCTCCTCGTTTGATATTGGATAACATTGGATAATATTGGATAAAATTGGATAGTATTGGTTAAACATTGGATACATTGGCTAGTAACGTGTCATAGTTGGATCCATCGTATCAGATGGGGCAAGGAAAATAATAGTTAGATATGTGATCAACAACTAGTAACAAGTAGTGTAAATCATCGGCTACTAGCTAATCATGCATTTCATGTATGGTTGAGCTAGTTTTTCCCTTAGTGTAAATTATTGAATCTCCCAAGCCGATCATATAACTATTTAGTATTTCAAAACACATAGTATATTGTAGTTTTCATATTTAGTTCATAGATTATATTGCCTCATATTTACCATATTGCTTACATTATCTATCATCCTTTACTATTGTCATTGTATCAGTTTATTATTATTTTCATCGTATATAGCATCCTCTATTTTACTGTTTTATAGTCTTTGTCAATTAATTGGAACTGCTATCGGATTGTACTCCACTCCAATTCTGACTAAATATATTTTTCAGACGATGACTTAGAGGACTGGTGTCCCATGCACTATGGACCACAAGGGGGGATAGGAACCATGGGCCCTGATACTCAAAAATAATTGCCGGGAGGTCTAGCCGGAATCACTAGTTATAATAGTTAATTTTTATTAGCATTTTGGTACCGAATTTATTTTTGACTTATATTTAAGACATGGATATTATTTTTATTTGTTGTTGTTGTTATTTAGACTTTATAGTTATGTTAGACTTTCTTGATATCCTATCGTGCTTTAGATATATGATTGGGTATTGTGTTGCTTTAATTATATGGTCCTCCTTCTTGGAGTTGAGATATCATTGACAGATTATATATAATATGTGAGAAGATAGTTAGTTATTGATGACCTAGACAGCGTTCTATCACTGATGCTGCAGCGTAGGTTGGACGTACCCATGTACTTGTACCCCTATATCGGGTGCGGGTTATGACAGAGACAAAAAAATGCAAAGCAACTTGGGTATCGAAGATCAGTGGCATGTGGGAGCATGAACTCTGTCTCAGGATAACATGCATGGAGTCTAGTTGAGGAGTCATCATGTCAACACCCTCTCATCAGACTGGAGGAGGAGATTATTGGAGTCCAGTCTGGATTAGGAGTAGTTTTTTTTAGGTATAATAGAATTTCTATTTTATGGCTTCCTATTTAGGAAATCCTATTATGACCTATTATTGGAGTTCAATTTGGAATAGAAGTAACTATTTTAGGTATAATAGGAGTTTTCTATTTAGAAAATTCTTTTATGACCTAGAATAAGATTTTTATTTATCCTATATATATGGGTTAAAGGTGGAGGCACAAGGAATATAGTACAAGTTAGAGATTCAGGATGCTCATACACAGAAAATCTAAGAGAAAGCCTGTGCTTTGCTTTTAGGACTTCGCCATCCAAGACAGAAGTAAGAAAAAGATCTGATCGAGGAGTCGTTGCCTTCACTCAAGGAAATTGCTATGGGATTGGTGAGTGATTTCAATTATAATCTTCTATTTTTCTTCTTGAGAGTGGTGAGGGGGTTGAACCTAATAGGGCAAAAAGTTCAGCATTGCTTTTTGTCAATCTTATAATTTCATCTGGGTTATAAAGGTTCGAATTTGTCCAGTTGACGTAGTCACCGTCATATACTTGTCTTTATTTATGCTTGGTGTTCGTTAGATGGAGTTGGTTATCTCAGGTGGGTTGGCCTAAGTTTCTGCTGCGGTCAGTCTCAAACACGGTATCAGAGCGCTTGTAAGACGTGTCCGATCCTAACATCTCCTCTGCAACCCATTAACACAACATCCTCTTTGATCTTTGCTCAAACTACCTCTTATTCAGTCTAAAGTCGCCATCACCACCACTACCAAAAGAAGAAAGCAGGAGGTGAAGAAGAAATCATGACCTCCCTTTCCCCGATCAAGCGGTGTACCTTGCCTGACAACCCAAGGTCAACCGAGTGGTAGGGCATCTAAGCTCATGCTAAACGAACTACCCTGTTCATGTGTTTCCCATAATCCATTGAGCCTTTTGAAAGTTTATCTTCTACCCCCACCCATTCTAACTCCTCTTTGACTCCCACCTTAAACTTCAGAAGACGACTTGATCATTTGATCGCTCAATTATGAGCTCAAATAAAGGTTAATTAATTTACTATTTTTCAAAAATTCCTCCAACCGGGTATTGCCCTATTAATCTGGTCGATATCGTCTTAAACTATATGCATTAAAAGGGGCGTAACAAAGTTCTTGACATATCAAAATTTAAGGAATTTGAATTTGTTGATCGATGGTAATAAATTTGGCCCTTACCCGTAGTATTTTACTATATCGGTGATTTTATCTCTCTGATTATTTTGTATGTGATCAACATATTACAACTAAACAAGCGCCATTGATCTTGTAGTATAGATTTACCCATGTGAGGATATTTTTATCCAATTACAAGAACCTTTTCTGGAACACCATTTGTAGAGCCCGCAATTTAACATTGGTTCGAGCATTAACTTGTATTCCGCTCATCGGATTCCACTTCTAAGAGAATTAGTGAGATAGTAGCATCATTCTTGTATTTGACATATCATTTTCCTAATTTAGGTGTATTCTAACTTGTCTCTTTTTTTGCCCAGTAGGATTTTCTATTGACTCATATAGAACTTTCTCGATGGTACTCGCGATTAGGGACTCGAAATTTTAATTTGAAAGTTTTGTTGGACTCGTGTCAACTTTTATAAAGTGGGCAATCCTTATGTCTCTTGATTTTTATTTTTTTTCTAAATTGGCACACTTTTTAGTGCAAGTGGGACACACTAATCGACCGATTTTAATTATTCACTAGATCGGAAGCTCGAATTTCACATCTACAAGTTTCAGTAAGATCATATTATAAAATCTTTTTCTTAATCCAATATCAAAAAAATCCCTTCTTTTTTCGATGATTGGTTGGGTAAAAATAATTTTAGATTAATACATGAATTTGAAAAATAAAAAAATTCTTTTGAATTATCATCGATTGTTATTATTATTTCTCTAATGGATATAATTAAAAATTGGGTCTAATTTTGAAATCTTTCTTAATCTAGTTTCTTAAAATCTTTTTAGTTGAGAATTCTAATTAAAAGATTTAGGTATTCTGAGGAAGTAGTAGATGACCATAGTCAGGAATTCTTATACTATGATTGAGCATTCCTATCTCGCAGGCTTGTAGTAGTACGACTAAACCTAGGTTCTACTACAACGTTGCATTAATTGTTAAGACGAGATCTATATGGGCCACAACTAAAATTATGTCATATCCCATGCCCGCATGATGGAGTACCGGTTGTGAACGCCAATCCTATACCGCAATATCGGTGGTAGTCAGCTGTTCAAACCTCAATAATCGTCAATAATCATCATAAATCGATCATCCTCAATCACAACAACTATGGAAGATAAAACAGGAATAAAAAACTAGACACACACCCACACACACACTATGCGATCTTTTTAGTACATCATACATATCAACCCTCCAGAGATAAATCTGGTAAATAACTACAACAAAAACAACTAATACATCTGTATATCTGTCAAGAATATAATCTTAGTCTTCTAGGATCCTCCTTTGAGCCAGGTACTAATCTGCATGTCTAATATGTCAACATCTCGTTAAGATTGGAGCAAAGTACATCTACAACAATGACTCAGTACAAAATAATACAAAGAAAAGTACAATGCCATAATGAACATGACTGACTTGAAGTACCAAAAGATCATGAAATACTGAAGCATGCACAAGAAAGGATTAAGACTCATGATTGAAATATCATTTTCGATATTTAACTGACTAGAAAAGCACATAAATATAAAGTTACGGCTTAACCAAATGTGCAATACATAGTTAAGCTGTCCACATGACCTAACTATCGAGTTTGGGTTTGGACACATATCTACTTAGTATTTTTTTCTCCTCAAGTACCAGAAATAAAACCAAAACAATGAGCACATGAAGTACAATTCCAATTGTGTCCATCTCATGTCCAACATAAGTCCTGACTACATGTATTAAGTAGAGAGACAAAGTCATAGAATACTTGCCTTATCCAATGGTGATGATTGCACTAAATCCACCTAGAAGACAATATTAAACTGTTAGATTCTAAATACAAATGAGTCTTCATAGAATCTTTTAATCGGTTTCTAAACAAAATCTTAATTCTAACTAATTAGTTAACAATTTATTAATTTTTTTCTAACTAACTAACTAACTAACCTATTTGATTTAACTAACTCCTGAATTAACAAACTAGATTTTGGTTAAAAATAGCTAACTACCTCTCTAACTAATTCTTTAACTTCTCGGTTTTACCATCTAACTAATATTTATTAATTACTTACCTCTTGAATACTAAATAGTTAGCTCTTTAATTAACTAACTAATCTACCTGCTTATTCCAAGTATAAAACTAGGCCAAGCCTACTAGCAAATTTGATTTAGTTAATAAATGGTTGACTTGTATATCTAAATTTAAACTCAATTTGAATATTTGAGTTCAACGATCACTGAATTAAAAACTGAAATGATGTGTTTTCTGCCAAACTACAAAGATCAACTCTGTGTCCGTTTGATATTGAGTCAAACCCGGACACAAATTTGTATAACTGAATTACTCTTGTGTCCAGAGATCAGACACCAACAAATTCGTGTCTCAATAGAGGACACGAATCTCTGTTGATCCAATATATATTAGATGTCGTACTCGACATGAACACAAAACAGTGCACGATCGATTGTTTAAAACTGGAGAAATAGAATCAGAGTTTTACCTGTATATCGAAGTCTATCAGATTCCTACTATAAATTTATCTCACTGTTGCGGTCAATCTGGAACATTTTTCAATTCATATCAATTAGGATCTTATCAAATGAACTACTCGATAAACATGATAATGAAGAATCAAAAGATACATTCAATACTTGATTTTGAAAGGTATTTATTTATCTCTATCGATAGGAATGAGGAAAAGGGAATCAAAATCAAGAAAGAAAGCATGGACAACTCACGTTTTGTAAAAACTCGCAATCTTTATCAAACACGAGTCTTATCTAGACTGCCCACGCGGTGGTGGTCGATCACTGGAGATGAACTCGGCTTGAGTCACCCAGAGGTGGATTTCTCAGCGACGCTTCATCGAGGTCTAGGTGGCGATCGCCGAGATGATCGCCTCCAGGAAGGTCAGATCAGCACCTCGCCGGAGTTCGGATCTGCTACAACGGTCTGATCAATCGATTAAATCCAGAGGAGACGTGACGATCAGAACATCAAATCGAACTAGAGGAAAACAAACTCGAAGTAGAAAAGAGAATTAGAGGGAGGATGAATACTTACTGGAGAAAGATCCAGCGTTCATAGCCGAAAAGATGACTGGGCTAGCGCTCGATCGAATCCGAACTGACGGAGAAGACGAATTCTTCGGTGAACTCACGATGGAGGAAGGCTGCAACACTAGAGCTTTTTCAACGACGGCCTAGAACTCTGCCATGGTCACGAGCTCGATAGTGAAGTTCGAACCGGAATAGAGAGAGAGAGAGAACATAAACTCTTCTCTGCTGGGTTTGAAAACCACATAAATGGGCTAGGCTTAGGTCAGTTGAAAATGGGTTGGAAAGTGAATTTCAATAGGAAAAATAGGGGTATTTATAAGGGTTGGGTAGAAGACTCTAGAACTAGGTAGTTAAGGTAGTTACAAGTTAGTTAAGGTGGTTACAAATTCGTTACAAGATATTTTCTTCCGACTTAAAATATCTAGAAATATCTTAATAATTACAAGTATACCCTTCCCTTTACCATTTGTGTTATTAATTAATTTTTAAATTAATTCCTTTTAAGAAAAATTAGTAGAAAAATTATTTATTGAATATTATTATTGTTTAGTTTATTTTTCGAAAAAAACTGTTACAAATCTACCTACATTAGAAATTGTGTCCTCAAAATTTCAGGAATTAAACGATTGGTAAATATATCTAGATAGTCAAAGAATAAAGAGGAGAAGGATGTTAAACTACCTTGAATAAGAAAAAATATTTGAAAGAATTAGAAGGAGTCAAAATTTTATTATTTTTGAATATTGGTACGATCTATGTTTCCTTAAGTATTTAGGGAGAAGTCAAGCAATTCAGAAATTTTTGGGGGTAACTTTCCAATGGCGGTAAGATACCAAACATGATGCATTTAGAACATAGTCTCAATAATATCTGAAAATCTATGCATACCTGAAATTATTTTAACTTAGAGGTCATACCATGCCTGTGCGCAGATGGCTGCAATAATCTCACAGTTTTTGGGACCCACCTAAATGGCTATAGTGCACACCTGCCTCTCTATAGTAGGTTATCAAAAACTCTCTCAACTTTATCCATAGGAAGAATAATTCAAGCAAGTTCTAAATTTCCAAAGAAGATATACCATGATAAGAAGAGATAGGCACAAGTATCAGTTCTAAAAGTATAAGTATCTGGTCTTCAAGTGTTTAATCAATTCTATAAGTGTAACTATCAGTTCTTGAGAAGAAACATATTAAGTAGAAAGAAGAGAACTATAAGGATCAATCATGAACTGAAGCTAGGGTGAGTATTCGTTCTCTGATTTTTCCTTCTTTCACTTTTATGTAACAATAATTAAGGGTTGGAAATGGAAAATTATAATATTATAGACGTTAGATTGATTAAAAGCTGACTTAAACCAGAAACTTTTTTGGATTAATATATGGACAATTGGGCTAGATTCAATATTGAATAGAGACCGTAGAAATTTATGTTGGACTGAAAACTTAGTAAATGGACATAATATTCTTGGGCTTTATGGGAATGGCCTAGGATGAAAATGAGTTAATAAGAATATATTTATATTGGGCACATACAGAAATAATTCTATGTGGCACATGATTTTTTTAAAATGGATTTACTTGTTTCTTACAACCTAAGAGAATAGCCTAAAGCCCAAACTATTTTTTATCCATATATGAATTTATTGAACCAAATTCCACCTGCCAATTTATAAAATTCAATTAGATAAATGCTTATTTAGGTTTATTTCAATTTGAGTCCAACAATTAAACTTACATAAAACCAATACATGTTGTGGGTTCCTTCAACTTACATGGTGTGAATACTAAGTAGATAACATTCCCATTTTACTCCTCTATGCATTCAGTTTATATAGGCAAAGGATTGGTTTATTATTTATATATATTAGGACCATTCGTTAAGAAACTGAATTTAAATATAGAAATCGGGCTGAGCTTCTGTTCAATTAAAGAAATGAGCAGAGCTAGTTAATTAGTAAATATTAAAATGGCCATGGGTCAATAGTTTAATACACATTTTTTTTTTTAAAATGGACCGACCTTAGTTTTGAAGTAAGGGAGTAGGAATTGCTAAAATTGAAGTATGTTATAAGTAATCAATTTGGCATATTCCCTAGCAAATATAAACCATTAAATAATACAAGAATTTTAATAGTAGTGGGCCAAACCCTGGTAGCTAAACCCATAGTCACCATTTAATGACGCTTGGCATAAATACATGAGAAGATTTGTTGGACTTAGAATTGGGTTAACTAAAATAAGTAATAGCCTACAAACTATCATTAGAAAAAAATCGAGACTTGAAAGAATGAATAGTTTAGACCTATCCCTCCATTGCATTAGTAAAATTGAGCTTGGCCCTTGGGAAATAGAAAGAAGTTTATCTAATGGTGTTAATCTATAGTCCTAAATAGGGTGATATTTAAGTCCAAGTATTTCAAAAATTAATTATCTTTGGCTATTGGATAGAAATGTAAACCATGGGCCTAGAAATATAAGTTAGGTTTATGAAGCTAAATAGGAATACCATAGAAGAAGAAGAAAATTATTTATGACAAAATATTTTAAAATGGCCTATATCCTATCTCTTCAAATATAACCCTAATGATTAGGCCTAAAAATATTTATTTTGAAAACCTATTTATACTAACCATTTTATTCATTACACCTTAGTAAATCCACTCAAAATCTTTTTTACTGGATTACTTAAACTATTTTAGTAGAGAATTTATAACATTGTTATTTACTATTTTTGCTAAAATGTTTAATTATAAAATCTTTTTCTTAATCCAATATCTGAAAACTCCTCTCTTTTTTAGACGATTGGTTGGGTAAAAATAATTTTGGATTAATACATGGATTTGAAAAATAGAAAATCCTTTCTAATATCACCAATTGTTATTATTATTTCTCTAAAGGATATAACTAAAAATTGAGTTTGATTGTGAAATCTTTCTTAGTCTAATTTCTTAAAATCTGTTTAGTTGAGAATTCTAATTAAAATATTTAGGTATTATGAGGAAGTAGTAGATGACCAGAATCAGATATTCTATACTATGATTGAGCATTCCTATCTCACAGGCTTGTAGTAGTATGACTAAACCTAGGTACTACTACAACGTCGCATTAATTGCGAAGATGGGACCTGTATGGGCCACCACTAAATATATGTCATGTCACACCTCGGTTTCGCAAAACCAATCGTCCTCGTTGGACATGATTCTGTAAAAGTCTAGGGTTGCATTTATACTAGACAATAACGTGCACATGGGTTAAATCTTTTAAAATTTACTCAGCAACATAGCAGTAGAATATTTAATATATAGTATAGGAAGAAAATAGTTCTTTTATTGATTCATTGTAACAAAGTACAATATTTTCAGTACTGAAATAAAAATGCATGTTCGGCTTACATAGCTTTGCAAAAAGTAAAACACTGATAGGTTGTCATGAAATAATATTTTATTCCATACATTATGCCCCTTTATTACAACTTGAATTAGGAAACCACAACTTGAAATCTTGAATACATTGAAAATGGAAAGAAGTTTTGAAAAGACTACAGCAAAAGCTTTATCTCCCTAAAGCGTCTGCGGGGTCTTGAACACCTGGGTTCCCTACAAAGACGTGGGTCTGTACTTAATATGTACCTGTGAGCATAACTAGCCCACTTACCTAAACCAACACTTCTGAATAATATGAAAAATATTTTAAGTAGGCAACAGTAAAGCAGTGAAACATGTAATTCATTTGAAACATATATATCTTACCCCGGCTGATAGACGTTCATTCCTATCTAACTTACAGGATAATACTTATCGTCCATGCACAAGACATCGTTAGCATAAAATCTTTCTCATTAGGGTCATTTATGGTGTAGCACCATGATAGACATGTCATATAGGACTTCGATGGACGTGTGAAGCGTTATTCAAAGCAGGCAGCAAGCCTCAATGAATGTCAACCTTATACCCTGCGCTACCAAAGCGCTTACTATTTTCTCTGGGTTGAACGGTCCCTAGTGCCCCAGGTTATAATCGAGAAAATTTACCAAACCTTGTACACAAGTTGTCTATGACCATACAATATATCTCCGACTCGATTATAAGCATAAATTATAGTGTAAGGTATTGAAGTAATTAGATCAACATGTACAACCATTTATTCTCGTTTCAGGTTACTTATTCAGAATATCTTTTGGTAGTCCGTAGACTCTAATTTATCGTTATATCGTGGCACTAAACTATGATACTAATATATTTCTTCCTGTGTTATGCATATAAAGATTCTATAAATTTCTCTCTTATCAATGCTACTCATTGATTTACAGTAGTGGTATTAACTTATGGCATTAGTGGCTTTATCGATCATTGGACTTAGCAAGGTTATAGGAGAACTTGATGATTATTATTGGCATGAAGGAGTAGGAAAGAAGGGACAGATTTGCTCACCAATTAGTGAATGTCGAGAGAAGGAGAACGCTTGCATGACCAGGCTCTGGTTACGTATCTATATGCATTGGCAACACCATTAGATCATAATACAATCTTTATCTTTCTTTCTCTCAAAGTTCTCATTAATGAATGCAAATAATTGATAAAAATGGGCAAGAAAATCAATCATCGAAAACCATTACGAAAATGCATTCATCAAAACCAAGCAGCAAAAATCCAACCAAAATTCAACGAAAACTCTTAGCCTCATTCCAACAGAAGCCGGTCTATTAGTTGGAAAGGAATTCATTGCATCTGTCCATGATTGATTATGCCAAAAGGTTTCCCCAGTACTCAGTTTTGACTGAGTCAATCAAGCCACAAGCATTACGTAGTGAACCGCTAGGAGTAGTGCACTACATAATATACCACTAAAAAAAGTTTAGTTCTCAAAACTTAAAACAAAGGTTCCATCTAGGTTATCTAATAAGGAAGGGTACTGCTTCCTCACCTCCTCATCGAGTTCCAAAATTAATTTCTCGACGGCATGATTCTGCCATAGCACACGAACCAACGGCACTGATCGATTCCATAAATTTTTCTCCTTGTCTAGAATCTGAAGAGGTTCTTCCATGTACTATTTTTTGGCACTCGGTTCGAGCTGGTCAACATAACACTCCACTGTGGAAATACTATATATACGAGAATGTGTAGAGATCTTTAAAGACCATAAGATATTGAAGTACGTGTTTACACAGAAATAGCTAAACATGAAACAACGACAGCAGTTGGAGTTGATGAAGGACTTTGATATATTATTGCAGTACCATCCAGGAAAGGCCAACGTAGTCCCTGATACCTTGAGCAGGTATCCAGTGACTATGTACTTGACTACGAACATATATTTATTGGCTGATCTTGAGAGCTTAGGTATTGAGGTACTGATACCTGGTGTCAAGATACAAATGTAGGGATTGCAGATACAGTCTGAGCTGATGCATAGGATCCGAGCTACGCAGTATAATGATGAGTCTCTAAGGAGCATCAAAGTATAGGTTCGGATAGAATTACCTGAGGACTTAACTATTGTTGAGGATGGATCACTACGGCACGATACCAGATTGTGTGTGCCATGTGGGATATTGTGCGAGGCAGTTCTTCAGGAGGCGCATCGATCGTAGTACTCTATAAATCCAAGTGTCAACAAGATGTATAGAGATCTGAGGGAGCATGTATGGTGGTATGGCATGAAGAGGGAGAGGTGGCGCGCTTCATATCGAGATGTTTAGTATGCTAGCAGGTAAAGGCAGAGAGGCAAAGGCCAGGTGGTTTACTTCAGCCTTTACCCATTCCAGAGTGGAAGTGGGAGCATGTTATTATAGATTTTGTTTTGGGGCTTCTGCGTTCTCTAGGTGGAAATAATACGATTTGTGTTATCGTAGACAGGTTGACCAAATCTACTTCTTGCCATTTAGAGTGTGTACGTCTACGGATAAGCTAGCGAAGATATATGTACGACAAACTGTCAAATTAAATGGAGTTCCAATGAGCATCTTCTTGGATCAAAATTCTTCATATCCCACTTCTGGAGGAGTTTGCAGGCTAGCTTGGGCACCCAGCTTAAGTTCAGTACAGCATAACACCCCTAGACAGATGGACAATCGGAGAGGACTATTCAGACTCTCGAGGATATGCTTCACACTTGTATTTTAGATTTTAGAGGCTCTTGGAAGGATCATCTTCACCTGGTAGAGTTTGCTTACAACAAAAATTACTAGGACAGTATCGAGATGTCACCATTCGAGGCTTTATATGGACGAAGATATCGCACTCCTTTATCTTAGGATAATGTTGGTGAGAGAGCCTTGTTGGGACCAGAGATGATTGTGGATGCAGCCGAGAAGGTGAAGCTCATTAGAGATAGACTTCGGGTGGCGCAGGACAGACATCGATATTGGGTCGATAGCCACCGAAGACCCTTGGAGTTTGAGTTATAGATTTTGTTTGTATTGCTTGTGATTGCTTTATTTTAGGTTGAGTGTTAAGGCTATATTTTGTTCTAGGTTGGCGATCTGGTGTTATTGCAGATTTTTCTGACACGAAACACGATTCGGTTTGGTGGAGGTAGAAAGCTTAGTCCATGGTACATCGAACCCTTCGGTGTTCTTGCGAGGGTCGGTACAGTGGCCTACAGACTAGCCTTGTCGCCTGCACTAGAGGGAGTGCAAGATGTGTTCCATGTGTCGCAGTTGAGACAATACGTAGTAGATCCTAGTCACTTATTGGAATACTCGGAGATCAAGGTGGGTCTGACTCTCAGCTACCCATAGCAGCCTGTGAAGATTCTGGATAGTAGGAAGAAGGTGCTGCGGAACCAGACGATTCCCTTAGTATGCATCACGTGCATGCATCACTCTCTGGGAGAGTCTACCTAGGAAAAAGAAGCCGAGATGCGCAAGATATTATTCTTTCTTGCTTGTTGTGATTGCTTGTTGTAGTGATAGTTCTTTCCATAAATTTCGAGGACAAAATATTTTTATGGAGGGTAGACTTGTCACTACCACAATTCTAGATGAGGGTATTTTTATCATTTGGTATATTCTATATTTAATAAATAAATATTTATATTTTGTGCTACTAACTATTTATATTATGTTGTGCTATTTAATTATTAGTTTGTGGACTAGCCTACTATTTGGACTTGTCATTAATGGACCTAATTAGATTGTTATGACATATTGAGCCCAACATTGGATTAGGCCCATTAGACTCATTATCTTAATTAATTAAGGAGATTAGATTAGTTCATATAGAATTAGAAGCTTCTTAATATAGCCCTCTCTAATTAAAACTCATAACTAACTAGTAGGGGTATATTAGATATTATATATTTTATGGAGAGAGGGGAAAGGGGGCCAGCCACTAAGAGGGTCTCTCTCTCTCCCTCTCTCTCTCTCTCTCATTAATTTATTTTATTAGAGATCCCCAATTATATTCTTCCCCAAATTGACTCATTCCTCCACTAAATTACCTTAATTCACTCTCATTCTCTTCCAATTACATCATCTAAGGAGTATTGGAGCTTGGATTGCAAGAAGCACTTGAAGAGGGGAGAATTGACAAGGAGCTTGTGTCCTAATTGTGTTCTATTGAGCATTTCATTAAGAATCCATCTTCCAATAGGTAAATTTTGATTTTCTCCTATAATCTAGACTCTAATTCATGCATTTAACCATTAGAAAACCTTCATTGGCTTAGAGCTACCCATAGGAACAAGAACTAGGTTCATAGGACCACTATTATAATTTTTACATGGTAATTTGTGCTCGTTTTGAAGGAATTTCGATATTGATGCATCAAGTTTGTGTCATGAGACCATTTAGATCTAATTAGACTTAGATTGATGATATGGGACTAGACACGTATCCACAATTGGACACAAATAGTGCGTATTATGGTATTTTGTGATACGCTATGATACGGGGTTTATTTAGGGTGATTTGTGTAATTACTCTTCAATTACTATTGCAACTAGTTACTTTAGTTGTATAATGATGAATTTGATATGTGTAATTGGTGTTAGTTAGTTATTGGGGGTTTTGGTGCTTTGGATGAGGAGGTATCATGACATATTGTGAGTATTTTGACCTTGTACTCAAGGTGTTTGACAAATGGCCAATTTCTAGTGTGTGTATCCTAATGGGTATATATATATATATATATATATATATATATATATATATATATATATATATATATATATATATATATATGTGTGTGTGTGTGTGTGTGTGTGTGTGTGTGTGTGTGTGTATGTGTTTATGAGGATCCATGATATCAGTTGTAAGCCTCCTGATTTTCAGGAATTATTAATTTGGACTTTTTCACAATTTCTGGAATTTTTCGGGATTTTTTCTGTAATTAAAACCTAGGCTCTTGATAATTAAATAATTTTTTATTTGCTGTTAATTACTATTAAAATATTATGAAAATAATATTTTTGGGTGTAAAATAAAAAACTGGACTTAGGGTCATTTTTCTGGAATTCATTGGGCCCTGGACCTATTTTTAAATCACCTAAAAACTATTAATTAATTATTTAGTTATTTATTTATTTAATTATTTATTTAATTTAACCTAACCCAGCCCACCTAACCTAACCCAACCCACCTAACCGGCCCAGCCCACCAAACCGGCCCAAACCCTCGGCCCAGCCCATTGGGCTACCGGGTCGGGTCGGGTCCACCCGCACCCGAACCCGCGCCCGTGACCCGTTCCCCTTTCTCCCCCCAGCCTGACCCGTTCCCCGCGTCCCCCACCGGAGCCGCCGCCTTCGGCCACGGGGTGCTCCGCCCGGCCACCTCGCCCGTACCCCACGGCCACGACGCCACCTCCTCTGCCTCTCCCGGCCTCTCCCTCTTCCTCTGAACCTATAAATCCCCCCCAAGCTCCTTCTCCGGCCACCTCCCCTGCCCTAGCCCTAACTCCGGCCACTCCCTCCGGCGCCGACCTCTACCTACTTCCCTCCTTCTTCTCCGATCAGCCCCCTCTCTCCCCGCCATCACCACCTCGAGCAGCCCCGTCCAGCTCCCTCCTCCGCCCGACTCCTCTTTCCCACCAGCAACAGTCAGCAGCGGCCGCCCCGCCCGCCTCCTGCCGCCGTGCCCGCAGCGCCGCCTCCTCCCAGCCTCGCCGGCGCTGCCCCCAGCTGCCCTCGACCGCCTCCGCCTCCCCTCGCCGTCCTCCGGCAGCTACCACCCTAAACCCTAACCCTAGTTTTGGGTCGTGTCGGACACGTGTCGGACACGAGATATTCGGGTTTTTCGGACCCTGTTCAGGTACGTGTATCTCCATGCTCGTTTATCCGTTTCTGATTCCGTCTTTTGCATCGCGAAGCCTGCGTGACCCCCTCGGTGCCCGTGCAACCCGCTCGGGGCATCGCGTCCTGTGGCGATCGCGAACCGCGATCAAAAAATAGGAAAAATAATGCCCTGATTCACCTCGGAACTGGGTACGCCCTGCCAAACAGGACGACTTGGTCACGCGCGGTCTTCACAGATATGTGCACGTCGTCGATACGGACATGTAGGATTTTCCAGAAGCTGATTCGGATATGCATGCACACCGGAATCAGTGCGTATCCGCGGACAACGCCCTGTATCTGCCTTTTCTGAATCATGCCCTAACTTTGTGTACACAAGTCGGATTGAAACAAAACTTGCTCCATCGGACTCGTAGCGATACGCTGGTCCTGTGACCCAAGTTTGGTTCGATTCTGAGAACGTTGACGAAATCGCGTGTCGTGGGCCCAAAGGCTCCACTTGACGGGCGATTTTGTGATCGGCTCATAGGAATCCAATTCTGGAAGTTCCGTTGGGTTCGTATCTTCGTTCTTGACCTGTTGACACTAAGTTTGTTAAATTTGGAGACCTTTGATCCTGACACATTTTTTGGTGCAAAGCAGGCCCACATGTGGACCCCGTTTTGACCCGAAATTGCCGTTTTGTCCTTGTCTTCAAATTGAACTCAAGGACACGCATTTCTAGCTATTTGCTATCTTCTGAGCATGATGATAATATTTATTTCAGCAACCAGAGATATTTTTAGAAATTTCCCGAGGATAGAACCGTAGTTGGAATCCAAACATCAGGCAAGTACCTACACTTCAAGTTTATTCTTTATATTATGATAATTAGATCCTTGCTCTACTAGCACCATTGGATGATTACACTTAGTGTTAGGATTTGGAGTTCATGTCTTGCTTTTCGTGTCGGGAGAAAGAATACTAGGAGGCATGTAGTTTACCCTTCCCCCTGTCCTGACTGATAGCCGTTGGTACGCGACTGTACCATCAGCCGGATACTCGATTATTCCTGACTGATAGCCGTCTGTGACGTGCCTGATTAGCCTTATAACCCCCTATATGCCAACTATGTATTCTAAATACATAATTTTACACACACATAGTTTCTTTATCTTGTTGCAGTTCCATTTTCTTGTCTCATTATAATCCTGTTTTACTCATGTCTCTGACTTATAGCATTTAACTCTTAGTTAATTTTACTACTTATTATGCATATTCTTATCATGATACTTAGTCAGTTTTTACTACTTGTCATAATTATTTAGTTTAAGCTTTGTTGGGTATTGGTACTTTGCTCCTTTCCTGACTGGATCCGTTGATATTAGGCGATGATGAGGACTATGCCCCCACCTTTTATGGCCCATATGACGTAGCAGATGATACATTTGAGGAGCCGGTTCCTACTCAGGAGACTACTTTTGAGGAGTAGTTAGACAGTTAGTTAGTATTTTTCTTTCAGCATAGTACTCGGGTTTGTCCCCGATTTATCTTCTGGTTCTGTATTAAACTGTGGATTGGATGTCACAATTTATCTTATAAAATTTTAGCATTCCTATTTCCTGTTATTATCCTTGCCTATTTATTCTTGTGAATGAGCTAAATTTTAAATTACCTGTGAATATGATCTAGACAGCGTACTACCGCCGACACTGCGGCGTAGGCTGGACGTACTCACGAACCGGTGCCCGGTTCATCTGGGTGCGGGTCGTGACACATTTTTATGGTGGCCTATGCAGGTCAACGACTAAATTGTTCGGTTTCAACTTAGGGACCGAACAGGCCTGCAGTAAGAATAAGATAAGTTTTTAGGATCTCATCCACTTGCTTGAATCGTTCTTGACATCTATCTCGGATTCGAATTAATTCTTTGACTTGCATCCTGCCTTGATTCCTGTGCGCATCTTATCGTTTATTTTGGATACAGAGTAATGGACCTACCAGCAAGCGACAAGATTTCTACAAGATCACCACGAGATGCTGTGATAAACCAACAAGCTCTACCAGCACCCGAACCGAGACCACCCTTGGTACCACAAGCAGCACTCTTCCAACAGGCCCAGCAGCAGCAAAGGAATCCACCTCAAGGACGTGGACAAGCTTACGCGATAACCGTGGAGAATGTGCAGACTCTTGGAGTAGCTAATGCGCGTAAGTGATTTGTAGCTGCCGTTTCTAGTCTTGTTTTAGCTCGTGCCTATTGGTTCGTGACCTCAGCCCCAACCTAGTAATTTTGAACTTGCTAATAACCTGGTATGCTTTTATATTTGATAACTGTAGAGATTGTAGAGTCTTTTGTTATTATACTTATTGTGTATTATTTTATGAACTTGAATTAAGTTGTACCTCCTTCCATCATCATCTAGCGTACTTATAATTGTTGTACCACCTTGACTTATGTTGCTAATATAGCCTAGTTTTGCAAGCTTATCCTTTCATCAAGCTTGTTCATGACATATGTATTATTGGGTCGACACACTAATACAAGTGTCTATTCAGAATCAGTGTATTACGGTCTGATCAACCTTAATGCATTTTGGTTCACTCTTCGCACGACTACTTCACGTGGATTGAGATATATAGTTGACTAGTATACTTGCCCTCTAAATATGACTGAGCATATCGTATCAGTTACATAACTATACTAATACGAGCATGCGAACAAATGATTACCAGAATAGGATTTTAATCCACAACTGCTTTGACAATTCCCAATTGAATTCTTTAAATGCCTTGATTCCGATACTTCTAATCTATTACCTCGCCCTTGAAACTCTTTATTATTGATCTCCGTCTTCCCTTATTTTGGAAAGACGAAACCTCGTGCTTGGTATAAGTTTGATACACGGAGAGTACTAGATATACCCCATAGGCCGATCACATATTTGAGGATTATTCTTTCGTGATTAAGGACATATCATATGTAATATGATCGGCGTTGAAGTTTCGAGGATTGAAGGACATGAGTAAACAAATTAAGGAATATTTTCTTAAGGTATATAGCCTTATATGGTAGATGGGTAAATTCTAAGTTGGGTAGCAGTGCATTGTCAACTCGAGAGGAATTTCTTTTGGATTGTAATCGAGTAACGCTTAGATTGGGAGAGGTTCAAGCCAATTCAATTTTGAGAATTTTAGAAGAATGACTAAGATGATGAGGATTAATGAACTTCAAAATTCTTGATATTGAGGACCCAATATTTATACCTTAGGTACATGATTTAAATTTGGAATAATGAAGGTAAAATTATCAATTTGAATTTAGAGGATAAAAATATAGAATTTCAGACTTGAACTTTGGTGGATTGCATTTAAATTATTTTCAATTTGATGATTGGAATTAAACGTTGAGGATGTGAATGGAGTTTAAAAAGTCAAAGCATACAAAAAATTTATAAGTAAAAATGGGAATAATATTGGACTCGGATTACTTCTAGAGGAGATTATGATAGTTAGAGATCGGGAGGTGAAATTTACATGCTTATTTAAAATTTGAAGATGTTATAAGGAATTAATTTAAATTTGGATATGGATATGGATAATTTGAGAAAGTGAGAAAAGATAACCATAGGTGGAAATTTTGATTAGAACAGTGGTCATCTTAACCTTGAAGTGATTGCAATGGATATGATTAGAATTTGATTATCGCAAGGAGATTGCGATTGACGTACCTTATGTACGAATGTGAAGGATTAAACAAATTATGCCTTATTTTAATTTCGAGGACGAAATTTTTATAAGTTGGATAGATTGTAAGCCCCCTGATTTTCAGGAATTATTAATTTGGACTTTTTCACAATTTTCTGGAATTTTTTGGGATTTTTCTGTAATTAAAACCTAGGCTCTTGGTAATTAAATAATTTTTTATTTGCTGTTAATTACTATTAAAATATTATGAAAATAATATTCCTGGGTGTAAAATAAAAAATTGGACTTAGGGTAATTTTTCTGGAATTCATTGGGCCCCGGACCTATTTTTAAATCACCTAAAAACTATTAATTATTTATTTAGTTATTTATTTATTTAATTATTTATTTAATTTAACCTAACCCAGCCCACCTAACCTAACCCAGCCCACCTAACCAGCCCAGCCCACTAAACTGGCCCAAACCCTCGGCCCAGCCCATTGGGCTACCGGGTCGGGTCGGGTCCAACAGCACCCGAACCCGCGCCCGTGACCCGTTCCCCTTTCTTCCCCCCAGCCAGACCCGTTCCCCGCGTCCCCCGCCGGAGCCGCCGCCTCCGGCTACGTGGCGCTCTGCCCGGCCACCTCGCCCGTACCCCACGGCCATGACGCCACCTCCTCCGCCTCTCCCGGCCTCTCCCTCTCCCTCTGAACCTATAAATTCCCCCCCACCCGAGCTCCTTCTCCGGCCACCTCCCCTGCCCTAGCCCTAACTTCGGCCACTCCCTCCAGCGCCGACCTCCACCTACTTCCCTCCTTCTTCTCCGATCAGCCCCCCTCTCTCCCCGCAGTCACCGCCTCGAGCAGCCCCGTCCAGCTCCCTCCTCCGCCCGACTCCTCTTCCCCACCAGCAGCAGCAGTCAGCAGCGGCCGCCCCGCCCGCCTCCGGCCGCCGTGCCCGCATTGCAGCCACCGCCCAGCCTCGCCGGCACCGCCCCCAGCTGCCCTCGACAGCCTCCGGCCTCCCCTCGCCGTCCTCCGGCAGCTACCACCCTAAACCCTAACCCTAGTTTTGGGTCGTGTCGGACACGTGTCAGACACGAGATAATTCGGGTTTTTCGGACCCTGTTCAGGTACGTGTATCTCCCTGCTCGTTTACCCGTTTTTGATTCCGTCTTTTGTATCGCGAAGCCTGCGTGACCCCCTCGGTGCCCGTGCAACCCGCTCGGGGCCTCGCATCCTGTGGCGATCACGAACCGCGATCCAAAAACAGGAAAAACAACGCCCTGATTCACCCCGGAACTGGGTACGCACCGCCAAACGGGATGACTTGGTCGCGCACGGTTTTCACAGATACGTGCGTGTCGTCGATACGGATGTGTGGGATTTTGCAGAAGCTGATTCGGATGTGCATGCACACCGGAATCAGTACGTATCCGCGGACAACGCCCCGTATCCGCCTTTTCTGAATTATGCCCTAATTTTGTGTACACACGTCGGATTGAAACAAAACTTGTGCCATCGGACTCGTAGCGATACGCTGGTCCTATAACCCAAGTTTGGTTCGATTCTGAGAACGTTGACGAAATCGCGTGTCGTGGCCCCACAGGTTCCACCTAACGGGCGATTTTGTGATCGGCTCATCAGAATCCAATTCTGGAAGTTCCGTTGGGTTCGTATCATCGTTCCTGACCTGTTGACACTAAGTTTGGTGAATTTGGAGACCTTTGACCCTGACACATTTTTCGGTGCAAAGCGGGCCCACATGTGGACCCCGTTTTGACCCGAAATTGCCGTTTTGCCCTTGCCTCCAAATTGGACTCAAGGACAGGCGTTTCTAGCTATTTGATATCTTCTGAGCATGATGGAAATATTTATTTCAGCATCCAGAGACATTCTTAGAAATTTCCCGAGGATAGAACCGTAGTTGGAATCCAAACATCAGGCAAGTACCTGCACTTCAAGTTTATTCTTTATATTATGATAATTAGATCCTTGCTCTACTAGCACCATTGGATGATTACACTTAGTGTTAGGATTTGGAGTTTATGTCTTTCTTTTCGTGTCGGGAGGGAGAATACTAGGAGGCATGTAGTTTATCCTTCCCCCTGTCCTGACTGATAGCTGTTGGTACGCGACTGTACCATCAGCCGGATACTCGATTATTCCTGACTGATAGCCGTCTATGACGTGCCTGATTAGCCTTATAACCCCCTACATGCCAACTATATATTCTAAATACACAATTTCACACACACATAGTTTCTTTATCTTGTTGTAGTTCCATTTTCTTGTCTCATTATAATCCTGTTTTACTCATGTCTCTGACTTATAGCATTTAACTCTTAGTTAATTTTACTACTTATTATGCATATTCTTATCATGATACTTAGTCAGTTTTTACTACTTGTCATAATTATTTAGTTTAAGCTTTGTTGGGTATTGGTACTTTGCTCCTTTCCTGACTGGATCCGTTGATATTAGGCGATGATGAGGACTATGTCCCCACCTTTTATGGCCCATATGACGTAGCAGATGATATATTTGAGGAGCCGGTTCCTACTCAGGAGAATACTTTTGAGGAGTAGTTAGCCAGTTAGTTAGTATTTTTCTTTCAGCATAGTACTCGGGTTTGTCCCCGATTTATCTTCTGGTTCTGTATTAAACTCTGGATTGGATGTCACAATTTGTCTTATGAAATCTTAGCATTCCTATTTCCTGTTATTATCCTTGCCTATTTATTCTTGTGAATGAGCTAGATTTTAAATTACCTGTGAATATGATCTAGACAGCGTACTACCGCCGACACTGCGGCGTAGGCTGGACGTACTCACGAACTGGTGCCCGGTTCATCTGGGTGGGGTCGTGACATCAGTTATTAGCATCAAGTGATGTTGAAGGTTTGATGTAGGAACTATAGGGGTCGAGTATCCTTGCAAGGATTGCAGCAGTAGTAGTAGAATATTGAAGCTTTAAGCTTCAATATCAAGTAGCAATAGCAATAGCAATAGCAGTTAGCATAAGGGGGAAGCCTTAATGCAATACATGTTGTGTGTGATATTCAAGTGAAGAATGGGGGGTGGGGGGCTCGGGTTAATTGAAGCGGGGGTTGCGTGGAAGCTTAACAATAATATAGCAATAGTAGAAAAGCAAGAACTGCAGTAGCCGATATTAAGGAAGGGGGTGCTCAATAGATGTAGCCCATAGCAGCAGTAGTAGCTCTTAGTATCAGCAGCAAGGTAAGTTGGGGGGACTATTTTAGTATGACAGTACACTGTGTGCACTGTCTGTTAGCAACATGAGCAGCAAGTAACATGAGGTTAGGGACATCGGGTTCAGTCTCAAAGGAAGAGTGTTTATGCTTAAATGGGTAGTCGTGTGAGTGTGTAGGAGTTGTTATTGGTGGGAATGTGTAAGCCATATTGGTGTTAAGATGTTGAGTTGTAAGTATCGAGCTACTGATATCATGATCAGTTGGAGTGTTCAGATGTTTGGGTAATAAGTGAGTGACTGTATGTGTGGGTGAAGGATAATAGAGTTTGTGTTTGGGTACACCTGGGTATGGGTACACTAACAGGTGGAGTGACGGTAAGGAGTGTTAAGAGCAACTTAGAATATCAGTATCTGGAAAGTAAGTGTTAGAGTAGGTGTTGTATCCTAGTGGGATAACAATGAGTTAGTTAAGTGTTTAGGAAATAATGTAGGTATCAGTCGAGGTACTATAGTATTATAGGGCCATCAAGTTGGGTTATTAATTGGAGGGTAATGGGAGTGTGCAAAGTAGAGTATTAGTAAGTTTTAATATGTAGAATACTATTACGAGTACTGGGATACAAATTACTAATTAGTTTCTATTGTAAATATGAGCATAGATAATATAGTTGTGACACTAAGCTAGTATAGGTAATAAAGTTTACTAATATAATTTAACTAGTACCTATAGATACTTTAGTAATATTACCTAGTATAGTTGATACCTTCAAGTTATAAACATAGAAACCTAGGTATCACCTAGTACCAACTAGTTTAGAATTTTAATCAACCGAGAAGCTAGGTATGAACCCAAGATCAAGGTATTGACCTAGTTGGACTGGTGTGACCTAGAAATGGCCTAGAACATCATATTAGTGTATTTTAACTCATTTCTCATTTATTACACCAAAGTGACATGATGTTCATATATAGGTGTATGCGACACCAGCTTGGAAACTGAGTTATACCATTTTCTCAGGAACGCAGGTGAGTACATTTTTTGATAGTTTTCTTATTTGATAGTTGTTCGCCATTAAATGAGTTCTTGTAAACTTTGTATTTAAGGAACGAAAAAAAGAGTACAAAGAATCCTAAAAAGAATTATCTAAGTAGAATATTTTGATCTGGGGTGTGACGATGGAGAAAGAACGTTGTGGCAGATCCTTTACTCTGTTGATGATCCGATGCAGGGTGAGAAAGCTTATATTCTCTCTTTGCTCATCTCAGTATGCTCTCTCTCTCTCTCTCTCTCTCTCTCTCTCTCTCTCTCTCTCTCTCTTTCTCTGTGTGTTGGATGCCCCCTCTCTGTTTTTCCTTTTTTGGGCATGCTACCGGGTATATATAGTCATCCTTGGGCGCGCATATGTTGGGCCACATAGATGCTTGAGGCACCACGTGTGACTCCTGAATAGTGTGCAGTTGTAACCGTGAGCAAGCTAAACTGCCATGTTAGCGCTTGTTGAGATTTTTCGTTGCTGAAGATCTGGGCAGTTCTCGTCCTTTGTAGGCGTGACTTGGTCAGGTTGACACATAGTCCGCACTTGGTTGGAGAGAATCAATCATGTCGTAACAGTAATATTTGGTCTTCATGGAGTCTGAAACACATGTGGCCAGAGATGCATGGGATGCATGGAGTTTAGGATACTTAGGACCAAAGACGCATGGAATACATGGAGCATGGGACGCATAGGGCCAGGAACGCATAGGATGCATGGAGTTTGGGATATAATTTTAGGTCTACTTAACTTAGATCGAGAGACTAGGATTAGTTTAAAGCCAATTAGAAATAGAACACAATATTTTATAATTATTGTGCAATATTTGTATCGCTTAGTGCACCTTACCGTTGCTTCAATATTTGGAGCGCTACAACTAGCATTTGCTTCCAAACAAATTTTACACACTTTTTTTAGACATGCCAGCCTTCCATTCTGACCTTCGTGTAACTCATAAATACCCTCCCGTGTGCTTCATTTTAGTCGTACAATATTTATTACAAACACCGTTCTTAAATTCAAATAAATACAACTTTGCATCCTTGTTCGTTTCAATCGAAATTGGAGACACAATCTCGACCCATTTTGTACAATCCAATTTATGACAATATTCTATTCTGAGTCTTCTACTTTCATGACACTTGTGTCCCACCTAATTTTAATCCCATGTACTTCTAATAAATTTTAGAACAACAATTACACTAATTTTTATTTAATTTAGTGTAAGGACCCAACTTATCCCAAAACTAAATCCAACACCAAACCAAAACCTCATTCACACCCTCAAGGCTCATACTAAATACCACACACCATTTTTAGCCACTACATCAAACCAAACATGGTGTTTCCCCTCATTAAATCCCAAAACCCCACTTTGTGAAAATTTTCCAATTATTGAGGACTTTTATGCAAAAGTGCAAAGATGTGTCACCATCCTATTGGTCAAGGCCAATAAAGAAATTACCCCTCCCTCATTGACCGGTCTACTCTCCCCTACCCTCTTCTTCATATTTAATCATGGCCCTCCATTTAAAAAGGAGCAACATCCTCACCACACACCCTTTCCCATTAAATATCTCCTCATAACCCCTTTTTCCCAATGCCAACCCCATCCCAAGGTGTATAGCCGGCCCTAATCCCAAGGAGCCTCACCATCAACCTCTCCTCCCACATGCAAAACTCCTCTATTATTTCTACATCATCTCCACCTACATCCAATAACCAAAACCCTAAACCGAGACCTAACTCTAAACCACCTCTCCTTCTTCATCCTCCTCCCTCCGGTAATTATCTGAACCGCCAACCATCTTCTCGCTGTCAACACCCTAACCCTCATCCCCGGTGAACTTCCCCGACCGACTGGACCTGCAGCACCGCTCCGAACCCGCTGACCTCCGCCTGAAATGCGGCAGTCGACCCGCTGCCAGTCACCCCACCGTGCATCCTCGACTCCCTACCGGAGACGACGAGCAGCCACCCGTGTCGACTTCCCTCCATCGGAGCAGCAGCAACCGGACTTCCCCGACATTACGACACCGCCAATACCACCACCGTTCTTCTCCACCATCACCTCGACTTCCCTCGACCTCTCCCCGACGATAGCCTTTCTCCCTGCTCGCAGACCCAACCCTACCGGATCCCCGGTGAACTTGACCACATCCTTCACAGCAGCCTCGACAGCCCGCCGGACCTTTGCGACCGCCGAGCCTCACCACCCTCGCCGGAAGCGCCGCTTGATCTCTTTCTCAACTGAGAACAGTCCACCCACGACCACCCTTATCATCATCATCATCATCACCAATCATCATCATCCTCATCATCATCCTCATCATCATCATCATCACCAATCATCATCATCATCATCACCAATCATCCTCATCATCATCACCAATCATCATCATCCTCATCATCATCTTCATCCTCATCATCAACACCAATCATTATCATCATCATCATCATCACTAATCATCACCTTCATCATAACCATCATCATCATCCTCATCATCATTATCATCATCACCACCAATCATCACCTTCATCATAACCATCATTATCATCCTCATCATCATCATCATCACCAATCATCATCATCATCACCAATCATCACCTTCATCATCAACATCATCGTCATCGTCGTCACTATCGTCGTCGTCATCGTCGATCTCGTGCACGTGCACAGGTTCGTACCTGTCCCCTCTTCCTTCATAATTTTATGTGTACTTATGTGTGATTAGTGTAGGGTTTAGTATTGCTCAGGATAGGTTTAATTGGTTGGTTTTAGACCATGTCGGTGAACCCAATGACTCGTATGAGTATACGTACGCGTATGTGTATTATAATCAATTGATATATATATATATATATATATAAATATATAAATGTATTTATATAAGTAATTATATGCTAGTAATATGCATTTATACTGTATGACCATAGGACCCTGTATTTACTTTGACCATGTGACCCTGAATATTGTGAGTTGACCGCCTTATGTATACTGACGTACTAGTGAGACACGTATTAGTGAGTCGACTGTCTGATTTTGCAAAGCATCGAAGACATGACGCCCATGCATTTAGACGCACACTGGACCCTGCTATTTGACCAGTACCACCCCTGCCTTGCGTAGTTTCTGAGTTTAGTGTAATCGTGTTTGTGCGTATGCTAGTGTAACGACTGATGCTATATTGTATTGTATTGTATTATATAGATAGGACCATTGGATCGTCCCGGGAGACTTCGGGAGCAGGTTATTGGCACTCACAGCTTGAGGACCCAGGCAAGTATATCTTGTCTTGTTGTACTATTTAAATTCAGACATTATCTAGTTACATGTTTTATTGTTTTAACATTATATAACTGTGCGCATCCGAAAAAGACTCGGGTGCAGTCAACGAAGGCGTTGACATTAGTACTTGTGTTGACCTAGTGTCTAGTGAAACCACCTAAGTTATGGAGTTATCAATATGACTCCCCAGGCCTTGACACGTATCTTTGCATGGCACAGAGTGAGTTCATGTAAGGACGCGTGCTTCATGCTTGACTGGCCATCAATATGAGCAGCACGTGTGACGGTATTTAGCTTAGTTGTATGTTTCTTCAGTGACTTGCATTATAGTACGAGATGTCCAAGTCGTATTCGCGACTTGTACATTGGTATTGGACGGGGAGGACGACTAGTAGGCGTATGGGACACCCACTTTCTTTATTCAGATTCCATGTTTGACGGAACGATATGGACGTTATACTATTCAGATTCTACGTTCTACGGAGCGATATGAACGTTATACTATTCAGATGCCATGCTCTTCGGAGCTGGATGTTATTATATTGTAGAGCACCCTTGTTATGGGGGCATATGTGGCATATACTAGCCAATCACGACGATTGGTGAATTACGTTAGCATATGTCTAGCCTACACTTCCCATATGCACTAAGTTATCCTCAAATTGCATTTCACTTAGCTGGTTAGTTCACTCTTAAGTTTTTACAGTATTTACTTTATGGCATATATTTTTGTATCTTGTTACGTCCCTCTGAGGACCTGGTTCTCTTCCAGGTTATTTGTGCAGTTGTAGGATATTTGATCTAGTAGAGTATGGACATCGTTGCAGGTATCTTTACAATTTCAGCCATTCAGTCCTGTACTACTTTCTATTTCTGATTCTGCTTTTATAGCCTAGTATTTATAGGCCTATGTTGTTCTTTTGGTCTATTCGAACGGATGTATTATTGGGCTGCAGACTGATGGCGCGTATCGTTCTTTTTTGAGATTATTTACCATGGATTGAGATTTAGTTTACTTCTTGCATGTTAGAATTAGATTTTTAATTGGATCACTTGACCGTGGACAGCGTAAGTGCACATCGTCGGGTCCATTAAATTGGAAAGCCCTACAGAGTCATACCAGCTGGCTATTGCCAAGTGTCTGGTCCCATAGATTTTGGGATTGGGGCATGATAGGTCATCGTGAACATGCGTGGGCTTTTCTCATGAGTTTATCTCATAGAAGGGTAACTATCTTGCGTTAGTTAAGACTCTGTCACATGGATGAGGGCTTGACCTGGATATGCGATGGCCATGGCTCCGTCACATGGATGGCACCTCATGTGTCGGCTAGGCTCTGTCGCATATACTTTATATTCCCTTTATTTACTGATGCCTTATGTTCTTATGCAGGATTTGTTCTCCCTTGTGCGCTCGTAATGGGGTATGGAAGGATATCATAATACTTCATGTACGGGGTGAAGACCAACTTTATGCGGCAGTTCGCCAAGAATAGCTCCAAGAGATGAGGACAGTTCGGCAAGAACTAATCCAGGAGATAATGATGAACATCCTGCATCACGCACTAGACTGTTCTTGTTCATGTAGCATGCTAGATGTGTTTCTCCCCTCTATGCGGCTTGCTACCGGCTGGGGGCTTGCGGCACCGATGACAGGATTTGGATTAATTGTCATTCCTGTCGTCGGTCTTTTCGTCTATTTATGGAGCGTCTGTCCATGCTCCTCCCTTGCTACCGATTAGTATGGATTCTTTTCCATATACTGAGGTTTGCACTATGGAGGGACGATCCAGAAAGCATTGAGCTCTATTGCTAGGATTACTTGTGTCCGTGGCAAAAACAACATAGAGGTGCCTTATAATGGAAGAGGTTCTTGTAGACGAGAACCCATGGAAACCCAAAAAAGGGATTCCCATTATATGTACCAAAACCTTGAATATTAATAAAAACCCTTGAAAATATAGTGGATTCCCATTATATATGCACATGATCTTGAATAAAGATTTTTCTTTTTTGAACTTCTTCCTTTATTTGTCTTGTTGTGTATGAATTTTTTGTGAACTTTGGATATTGTACTAGAGGTAATATGGACGTAGTACAATATCGTTGTCTGTCAAGGATGTCTTAGTGGAGGACTTAGGTGGACTTATTATTTGTTGCACACATTGAGTACAAATAAGAAGTTCAACAATAATCACTATCAGAAGTAATATGGATGTAATAGATTTTATGGACCCATTACTTCTTGTGCACCTAAATACAAGTAATAGATTTGAAATAAGCCCTATCAGAGGTAATATGGATGTGGCAAGTTTTGTGGACCCATTTTTGTGCACCTGAATGTAAGTAATAGATTTAGAATAAGCCCTGCCAGAGGTGATATAGATGTGGTAGATTTTGTAGACTTAACACTACTGGCGTATCTTGGTAAATACGGATGATAAGTGGAGATGACAACCGCTATCAGAGGTAATATGGACATAATGATCGATAGCCAAGACCCGGGAGGATAGCACAGAGGTAATATGGATATGGCAAACTCAGCCGGGGAGAAAAGTTAGGACAGTAGTTCAGAGGTAATATGGACGTGAACCAATATCCGAGAAACTCACTAAGGAGTGATTTGGTGGGTGTGGTCTACCCATGAATAAAGATAGACCTAAGGGTTGCTCCAGTGGGAAGATCATCAGGATGATAGCTCAGAGGTAATGTGAACATGGCTAGCGTCTAACGAGATTGGTTTGAATAGTCACTGCGAGAGTGTGCAAGTGGACTTGAGGACTGCTCCACTTGGGAGACTTTAAGGATCCATCATCTATTGCGTATCCAGGACTTCTGGTTACAGATAATGACTTTTACAAGAATTTATAAAGAAGGGGACATGTTGTACATAGGCCCTTGCTGGGGATGAAGAACCAAGAGTGTAAAAACTGTAAATCATGATTGCCCAACTAGGGATAAGGGGAGCACAAGTTTATCTTAGACGTAGTACTTTTTCACGAGTTGTCGTTGATAGGCATTACGAGCAAGTCACCATTGTGTTTTGCATGCGGGTAGGCGCCGTAGAAGAATACTGATTCTGCGACGAACGGGCCTTCTTATTTGGGTTAGAATTTGTCGGCCGTCTAGTGGGTCATAACTATCGGCCTCCTTACGGTTAGGACGAGATTATCCACTTGGTAGGTCCTCTTCTTCACCCGTTTATTGATGGCTCCTGAGAGACATGCTTAGTATAGCTCAATGGTTATTGAGCTAAGAGACGTTTCTCATCGAGTGCTTCTAACTTCTGTAGCCGTCGACGGTGATTGTCGTCGACGGTTAATTGGAGGGAGAGAGCTATACTTGGAGTGAAGGTATTTGGATCTCGAGCGGGAGGACCACTTTATTCGTACACCAGAGATAAAGGCCTATTGCCAGTAGCTGTCCGGACAGTTGTATGGTAGGCCCAGAGATATTCACACAGCTTCTCATTCCAGTCATGTTTATTGGATGACACAAATTTTTTGTGTAGCTTTATGATGGTCTTGTTGAAGGCTTCTGCCAGACCATTTGCTGTTGGATTATAGGCAGTTGACGCTACATTCTGAATCTATTTTTTGTCGCAAAATCGGTAGAACATATGACTTGCGAACTGTGGACCATTTTTGTGGATGATCTATTATAGCAAACTGAATTGGTATATGATATGATGCTTGATGAAGCTAATCATGTTTGATATCTTGACTTTAGTGAGTGGTACAACTTTCGCCCACTTAGAGAAGTAGTCGGTAATGGCGAGGATAAACCGATGTCCCTTAGACGAAGGCGGACTAATCATCCCTATGATATCCCTGCCCCAGGCGTCGAATGGCCAGGATGCAACAGTCGGGTGTAGAAAATCCGAGGGTTGGTAGATAAAGTCGACATGGATTTGGCACGCTTGGCACTTTATTTCGTAGTCAATGGTGTCTGCTACCATTGTCGGCCAATGGTAACCCATTCTATGAAGGGGGTCCTATAGCTTGGGCCCTGGCTGATGGCCACCGCAAACCACATCGTGGGCCTCATGGAGAGCCTGGTTCGCTTCTACATTCGATAGGCATTATAGCAGAAGACCGTCGTAGGAGCAGCGATATAGCATTTTGGTAGTCGTATCATACTAGAACCGGAGGGGATATCTTCTGACCACAATGGATTCCTTTGGGTTCTCGTAGAGAATTCCATAGATAGCGTAGTCGATGAATATAAGTATCTATTCTTGTGAGTCAGAGCTCGTCTCTGCTGAGTAGCTTAGTCACTGATAAAGGTTGTTCTTCAGGCAGACCAGCTCTTGACTGATCATGATGATCAATTCATGAGTATTGACCGGAACAGCTAAAGAGGCTGTGATTCTGGCTCGGGCATATGCCTCAATATTTCATAGTCGAGGGACGTGCTCTATGAAGAACCCTCCGAAGGTAGTGATTAATCCAAGAGTGACCTGGTGGAAGGGAATCAAGGCCTTGTTCCGGACATCGTACTCGCCTCAAACTTGGTTGATTATCAGTTTGGGATTGCCATAGGCTTCCAGGTAGTCGACTACCACTTGTTTGGCGAGTTTGAGTCCAATAATGAGAGCGTTCTACCATATTATTGGAGCATGGCTTAGTAAGGGAGTTGGTGCGGTTGGTAACCAGATCATATAGAGAGATCAACACTATTCCGACTTCGATGATGATGTCGCCTTTGGGCCCTGTTCTTGAAGTACCGTCGAAGAACATATGCCAAATGGCTTCTGTATTTTCCACAGTATTGGAGTCTACGACTTCGTTCGGGATCTCCTTGTAGAGTTTCGAAGTTTCTAGCATCGGGTGGGCGACAAGGAAATATGCCAATGCCTGACCTTTGACCGCCTTCTGCGGGACGAAAACTATGTCATATGGTGACAGTAGTGTTGCCCATGTGGCTAGGCGAGACTTGAAGACTCCAGGTTTCGTCATGAGGACCCTGAGGGGATTAAGTCGTGAGATCACATGAATGGTTTGTCCTACCACGTAATGTCAAGTTTTTTTTATGGCGAAGACTAGAGCAAGGCAGTCCTTATCGATAAGGTTGGACCTGTACTCTACGCTGGCCAACATCCTACTAAGATAGTAGATAGCTTGCTTGTAACCTCAATCCCTTGTCTGTACTAGCAGAGTACCGAGGGAATAATCTATTGCTCGTACATATAGCAGAAAGGGTCTTTCTACCACGGGGGCTACCAATATTGGGGGATTCATGAGATACTATTTGATGTCATCAAAAATGTGTTGGCATTCTTTGTTCCAGACAAAGGAAACTCCCTTCTTCATAAGCTGAGTAAACGGACAACAACATCCAGAGAGGTTTGATATATAGACCTCCTAATATAGGCCAGTCTTCCTTGAAGGCTACGAAGTTCTCTGAGGTTCTTCGGTGGGCACATTTTTAAGGATCGCTTTGGTATTATCAGGGTCTACATGGATACCCTTCGAAGTTAGGATGAAACCAAAAAAATTTGCCGCAGGAGACTCCTACGAAAGATTTAGTATGGTTCATCTTGAGCTGGTACGTACGCATGAGGTCAAACACATTCTTCAAGTCCCTCAGGTGATCATCTTTGGAGTGAATCTTGATGGCAATGTCATCCACCTAACACTCGACCATCTTATGTAGATGCTCAAAGAAGATGGTGCTCATAGCCCGCTGGTATGTAGTACTCGCATTCTTCAGACCTAAGAGCATGACTGTGTAGCAGTATACTCCTATTGGCATTCGGAACGATGTATGATTCGTGCCTTCAAGAGACATCTTGATTTGATTATAGCCTGAGAATCCGTCCATGAAGGACATATGCTCGAAGCCACAGGTTTTGTCAATCATTATGTCTGTGATCGAAAGGGGGAACTCATCCTTAGGGCTGGCCGTATTCAGATCATGGAATTCAATGTATATACGGATCTTCCCATTCTTTTTGATGACGAACACGATGTTGGTTACCCAATCTGGATGTTCTTCGCGGACGAGGCTACTAGCTATTTGTTTGTTGACTTCAGCTTCGATGGCATTTATAATGTCCGACCGGAACTGCCGTTGCTGCTACTTGACAGGCTTAGATCTCGATGAGATATTGAGCCTGTTGATTGCAATTTGCCGGTCCAGTCGCAGCATGTCTTTGTAGCTCCAAGCGAAGACATCAATGTATTCCCTGACGAGCTGTAGTAGGGATTTTCGGTCCTCATCAGTCAGACTATTGCTGATGAAGATAGGTTTAGGGAAGGATTCGTAGCCCAAATTAACTTGTATGACTTTATCCTCGGTAGAAGATTTTCGTTGTTCAAACCATATCTCTCATTGTGCGTCAAGACTTTGGGCCCACGGTTCTACTTCAAAGAGTTTCGGTAGATCCTCGTCGTCTTTCTCAGGGTCAACTGACACCATATTGGTAGACAATGTTTGCTTGAGCATATCCCCGATACTTATGTCGGAGTCCCAAGAGAAAGGCCCTGAAGAGTGAGAGTATAACTCATCTTCTTTATCTGAACTTTCGGGGATTGTTGAAGGTGTAACATACCCTAAGCCATGCTTGCTCTTATAGTAGAAATCATCGGATTTGTCTGCCGGAGCGGTGAGACGTACGAGCAGTCGTCGACCTTTGTCGTAATTCAGACCTCGGTTGCTTTTAAGATCATACCTCATCTTCTGGATGAGGTGTTTGGCTTGACCACTGAACCGATAGAGTTATATTTTATCGGTGTCGGGTTCTGGCTCTTGTTTCTCCGAGATGAAGGACTGGGGACATTCAACCCTGCCGAAGAGGATGGGTTTATCTCCCCTCATTCTCGCTGCAATCGTGAAGTAGGAACCTTGGCTAGGGAGGATCTGGTTTACTTCATAGGTATAGTCACCTGTGTCTGCAGGCGCATTCCGAGACCATGCTCCATGGAATATATTGTGCTTATGTGTGCAGCTTTAGAGTAGTTCAAAGATTGCCCTTTATTTACAAAATAAGGTATCTCTTCTTCAAGAATTACATCGTCCAGAGAAGGGACATTTGCGTGAGCAATTACGTACTCCTCCAGCTCATCATTCCCAAGGTCTACCCCTAGTATGAGTGACGGCTTTGGACGTTCCTGTCATGACCTACACCCGGAATTGGGGCACGAGTACGCGGGTACATCCAGCCTATGTCGCAGCATCGAAGGTAGAATACTGTCTAGGTCATGATACTATCTAAGCAATCTCACACGAGCATCCAATCTCCATAAGGAGGCACGGATGACACAATATAATATGAACAACATACTCAATCACATAACTACAGCATGATAAGATATCGAACAAATAAAATTAAATACAACACAAGTCTAAATGTAAATAATCTAACTCAATAAATATCCATGTCTCAACAAGTATGCCAGAGACAAATCCGGTACCAAATAATCTGCTAAAAGAACTAACTAGATAACTAGTGATTCCGGCTAGACTTCCCAGAATCATAACTGAACTACCAAGTCCAAGTCTGCAGCTACTCACCCTGTGGTCCATAAGGTGTTGGATACTAGTCCTCTAAGGCACAGTCTGACAAATTGTTTCCAGTCAGGAAGGAGTAAAGTACATCTCAAATAACAGTTCCATTTAATTGATAAGGACTATAAAGCAATAAATAGATGATGCTATATACTGAGAGAAGATAGTGAATAAATGCAATGGCAAATAAAGAGACATGCAATATAAAAAGACAGGCAATATAGGCAATATGATACAGTCAGTGCATATATGAAATGAAGATAACAAGGTACAATATCATATACGGGTGATATAGTATATGATCTAAAATAGAGAACTGTAACTATTCTAAGGGTTTGAAATAGTAGTTTCAAAATGTGATCGGCTTGGGAATATGTACGAGAGGTATATGGCCTGGCTAATTATATGTAAGGAGCATGATTAACACTTACATTGTTCTATACTTGTATAATAGGGATATGATCATATTTCTCACTAACTACTTTCCCGCCCCCAACTAGTACAGTGGATCCAACCATGACACGTCACGATACATGAGCAATATCCAATCTATCATGTACAAGGTCTAAATATAAATGTCGTATACAATGTTAATACTATAATCAATGTAACATCTCATGACTGCAGATCCAATCTATATACTAGTCCGTGTAGCACAGTGTCAAGGATCAGATGTAATATTTCTAGATACTGAACTTATAAAAATTATCAAAGAATTAGAAATTATCAGAGAATATACTCGCCTTGGGTCCTTAGCTGGTAATACCAATGTCCTATTCCAGAGTATCGCTTGGATGATCCAACAGTCCTATAGACATATCATAAATATAACATTCGCATCAGATGCAACACTAATACAATCATAATACATTGAACTCAGGGGCTATGCCAGGTATGATACTGGTCAACTAGGGTCAGTGTGTGTCAAGTTGCACGGGCCTCGCGTCTGTAATTGTTGTGCAAGACAGACGGTCAAAATGATACGGGGCTTGCCAGTACGTCAGTGTACGTGTGGCAGGCAACTAACAGTTCACAGGGTCATAGGTCATGTGTAAAGATGGGATATCCGTAATTACACTTGGGTCGTCTAAAACATTCACCAATTACATATTATCAATAATGAAATATAATACATATATATGGTTATACCAAATTATATACAAAATATGTATAAGTGTATATACACTAAATAGAAATATATATATTATATATATATATACATATGTTAAAATATACATAACACATTTATAAATAACAACCATTTTTTTAAGAATATATACATACTGAATATATATATATATATATATTTATACACTAGTGAAAATATACATATGTTATATTTATATATATACACTAATAAAATATCTATACTATATTTAATACATATACTATATACGTATACAAGTACATTTATATATACCAATACAAATAATACAAATATATATGTAATATATTACATATATACATACCAAAATACATACATACATATATATATATATATATATATATATATATATATATATATATATATATATATATATATATATATGTATATATGTTTATACATATACCAAAATACGTATTTTATTACACATATCTATATGAAAAGATATCAATACATACGTATATGTATATGAATACATATACACTAAAATATATACTAATACATAGGTATATAATACTAATGAAGGAGGGAAGAGGGAGAGGGATGCTCACAGGGAGGGTGGTGGTTCTGGCTCGACGTGGAGTGGCCTGGCTCGCCGGAGTTGGGTGGATCGGCTCGTCCGGGTGGAGGGGGTGATAGTTGATGATGATGGTGGTGGTGGTGATAGTTGATGATGATGGTGGTGGTGGTAGTAGCTCGGTTGGCCGCCGGGGGAAGAGTTGGCCGGTGGAGGAGTAGGAGGATGAGCAGCGGGGGTAGGCGGAGCTAATGGCCGGAGGAGGTTGGAGGGATGAGCGGAGCTGTGCCGGAGTTGTGAAGAAGGGAGGAGCAGGTCGATGGGTGCTCAGGATGGGGCAGTGGAGCAGTGGCTGCGGGCTGCCGGAGTAGCAGCGCCGGAGTGCCGCTCGGGAAGAGGTGGTACTGGTGGAGTTTCGGGTCGAGGGTGGTGGAGTGAGGCTGACCGGTGTAGGGAGTCGGGGGCTCGACGCAGGGGAGATGGATGAGGGGATGTCGACTGAGTAGGGAGGAGCTTCGGGTCGCCGGGCCGGAGTTGGAGGGAAGAGCCGGAGTTGTAGGTGGGGGTCGGGGTGCAGGCTCGACTGTTGGCTGGAGAAGAAGATGAGGGAGGCCGGGGAGTTGCAGCAGGCAGGAGCCGGAGTAACAGCGCCGGAGGGGATGAGCTCGGGATGAGCAGCCGGGGTTGGGTGAACAGTTGGTGAACAGTGGTTTAAATGCCCTTCCTCTCCTTTTTTTAATTCAAAAAGAAGGAGAAGAAGAAGAAAGGAAGAAGAAGAAGAGAAAAAGAAAGAAAAAAATGAAAGCATACGGTTGGGGGCTTGTGAGGAGATGGGGCTTCCCTAGGTTTGGGAATTAGTGCTTGGTTGGGAAGAGTGTGTGATGGGACATTAAATAGGATGGTGAGTGGGAGATGAGTGGTGTTGATGCACCCATTTTGAATGGGTGGTCAGGATTTGACATGGAGGAATTCCTTCATATAAGGATGAGGGTTGGTATTGGCTAGTCAATATTTGGTCTCTCCATTTGGTTTGAACCAATAGGGTGTTGACACCTAATGCAATATTTGCAAAATAGCCTCCTTAAATTTGGGTATTTGCACAGACACAGAAAATGATGAAAAATTGGTGGACGATCTGGTGTTTGGTATTTTGTAGGGTGAGCAGGTGTTGTGTGTTTTGTATGGGCTTAATTAATGGGGTATTGGAATTAAATCAGGATTAAACAAAATTAGTCAAAGTCGGTATCCCCAATTTAATTTGAAATAATGCAAATGGTGTTCTAAAATTAATTAGGAGTACATGGGGCCAAAATTATGTTAGGACACAAATATCATTAGTAAAGAAGACTCAGAACGGAATATTACCCTAATTTGGGTTGCACGAAAAATGGGTCAAGATTGCCTATAATTTCGATTAGAACGCATAACGATACAAAGTTGGAATTTATTTAGAAATTAAATAAACGTCCGCGACGAATATTGTGCGGCTAAAATGAAGCACAAGAGAGCATAATTATGGGTTACAAAAAGGTTAGAATGGAAGGCGGGCACGTCTAGGGCAAGGTTATGAAATTTATTGGAAGGCAAAAGCTAGGGTAGCGCTCCAAATATCGAAGCAACGGTAAGGCGCGATAATTAAATTTTTTTTGATAATTAATTACTATATCCAATAATTAAATCCTAAATAATATAAAATAAATTCATAACCCTACATTTCGGTCAAGTGTTCATCTAGTGGGTTTCTAGGTCAAGTCTACTAGTTCAACATTAAGAACACAGTACATATTATATTTATAAATACACATCTCATACAATTATTTAAATTAAAAGCACTTATCATGCAATTATTTAAAATAACTACCACAATATTAATAATATATAAAACGTCAAAAATACCCCTATTTTTAGAATGTGGTAGTGACAAGTCTACCCTCCTTAAAAGAATTTCGTCCTCGAAATTTAAATCCTCATAGTAGTATTTACTCATACACATTATTATTTTCCATCAAAATTTAAATTCATCAACCACGAAATCAGGTAGTAATCCATAATATTATTTCATAATTCTGTAATTATTGTATTCCTGGAAATCCTCAAAATAAAAATCAAATTCTATTTTTATCACAATTTCTCCCGAAATTTTAAGTTAATAATTAAATACTCGAAATTTAACATCCACCCCTCTAATTTAATTTCAATCAATGCATATATATATAATTGAAATCTCGTCCCAAAAAGTATGAATTCAAATACTAATCCATCAATCATCTTATTCCTTGGTTTCCTTTTTCCTCAAAATACTCAACAATGCCATACTTATGGATTCTTCAAATGCAACATCTATAATATAAAATTTTAAAATTCATAACTTGCACTCAAATAAATATAATAATAATCTGCTTAATTTCCTCAAGTTTTTTAATGATAAATTATATCATAATCAATAATCATCAATCCTACCATATTAAATTCTTAACCTCTCATTTAAATTAATGTTTATCCTCCAAAATTTTAAGCATCTTGTCTCTCCTTGTCAAGTCATAACATTTTTATAAATCTACTATGGTCAACCCCAATAATCATGGTCTAAGAAAAATTATACCTACAGTCATACGATTTAAGAAAAATATGTACGGTCATGTATCTTTTGTCATGGTATTGCAGTCTCTGTCAGGGTGTACTATTAACTACATTCTAACAAAAATCATGAATACAACTACGGTACTAGGGAATCAGTCAATCAATCAAATAGAAAGGAACAGAAGGAAGGAAAGAACAGAACCTGCTAACACGTTACCTACAGTATCGGTCTCCTCGACCGTCATTGCAAATGCTCCGTCCTGCTGGGGTAGCTCCCTCCGTGGGTGCTGAGCAATCTGCAGTTCCACAGGTGGCCTAACAAGATCTCTATAAATTGGAGCTGCGCTGGCCGGGAAGGTAAGGGGCTAGAAGACAATCCCTTACTCGATGTCCCGCAGTGTCACAGTACAAACAAAGTCCTAGCCTCGTTCTACAGCTCTCCCAAAGGTGACCTGGCTTCTTACAGAAATGACAAGTCTGCTGTGTCTCTCTCGGACGCTGCTGCTGATCCTGCTGAACATGAACTGGTGCCTGGTACTGCTGTTGATGCTGAATCGCCCATGGCTGTTGCTGAATATGAACTGGTGCCTGGTACTGCTGTCGATACTGAAACGCCCACAGTTATTGCTGAATATGAACTGGTGTCTGGTATTGCTGTTGATACTGAAACGCCCACGGCTGTTGCTGAATATGGGGATGCTTGGCCGATCCTGCGCTACCATTTATATCTCTATAATTATTATGACTCCTCTTAGGCCTGAGATCCAGATTCTCTTCTGCAATCTAGGCATCCATCAAGATACCCCCAAAGGTAGCGGTACAACGACCAGAAGTGCGTGACCTAATCTCTCTTGTCATTCCCTTTCTAAATTTTCGGGCTCGATCTCCTGGGTCTCAAATCATAGACGATGCAAAATGTCACAATCGACAGAATTCTGTAGCGTACTCGTCGACCGACATGTTTCCTTAGACCAAGTCATGAAACTGACTTTCCAAGGTTCCCAATGCTACGTCAGGGAAGAGCTTCTCCTTGAAGAGCTCCTTGAAGGTCCCCCAAGTAAGTCCTTGTGCAGTAAGTCTCGGCTCCGTACGATACCGCATGAGTACGATATCGAACATTTGACTGCCAGCCGCCTCTATCCGTAAGCTCTCCAGAATCTGGGCCAATCGCAGGCTCCTCTCTATGTCCTCTAGCCAGTCGTTAGCGTAGAGTATCCCTTCGATACCCTTGAACTCTCGAGGCATCATCCTCTTGAAGTCCACTATGGTGCCTGATCTCTACTGTTGCTGGCCAGGAAACTACTGGTATTATGCTACTCTCTCCAAAGCTTGGAGAGTCACCTGATGAGCATTCTCCATGCTCTCTTTCATCAGCTCGATTTGTGCCTGGTGCGCTTCTGCTTGCACCTTTTGAGCCTCAGCTTAAACTCGCTGAGCATCTGCCGTCACTCTCTGGGCATATACCATGCCCTGTATCAAAGTAAATATCTGTGCCCCGTCAATGGGCACACCTTCGAAAAACAGAGTCGGTAGAGGAGGAAGGTTGTCCGTCAGCTGCGGCAATCCTCTGAACATGTGGAGGGGAGGATCCCCAAAAAGTGCAGATACTCCCACATGCATCGGAGATGTAGGAGGAACTACGGATGTCTCTCCATCAAGTGGAGATGTGGCAGACCCCTCTAAAGCTGATGCTCCCACTCTCATAGATCTTATCTTCGGCGACATCCTCAAGACAGTTCCAAAAGAATTAATTAAGGCAATAAATGCGATATCATCAAGGAAGGACAGTAAAGTTCTAAAGAAGCAACATTTAAGATAAATAGATTGGAAAAATATTCATAGTTGTGATTGCATAGGTCAATGATGCATCCAAGGTTTGATACCTCTATCCCTTTAGGTACCACAGTTCTACTACAAGCACACTCACTGCTAGCTTTTTTACCTACTACAATTGTTGATACTATTTGTTCTTATCACTCAAGTGAATATCAAATGCAACACACCATACTAAGTACTGCTCCCTCTAATACAACCCAAGATGGACACCCAAGTCAGTTTGCAGTACAATCTCAATCATGCTCAAGCCAACAGATCCTTACACATGCACCTCATTCACTCATATACCAATATATATCTCTTCCACTATAAAATTTTATCCTTAAAATAAAGTCCTTAAAACTAACTCCTCGAACAATTTAAAGTAAAATGCATATACTTTCCTCAAAGTCAAATATTCAAATACTGAAACAAAAATTTAATCACTTCCAAAAATCCTTACAGCTTTGTCTAGGTTCATTGAATTGATCTGAATCCTCAAAAAAAAAATTAATAACATAATATCTCAACTACTCAATATTCTTAAAAATTGAAATTCATTTTCAATCCTCAAATTATAATTTAAACCCATATCTTGTAGTTCAATAGCTCTAATGTTAATCTTTCTCACTGTCCTCATCAACATATGTCATCAGATGATACCATAAATTAGTCCATAAAATTCATCTTGATATGAAATCAAACTCTACAATGACACCAAGATCTTAATTTAATAATTGATCAACAAAAATCAAATTCAATATCAATAAGTTAGAATGGACAGAAACAAGGAAAATGTTTTAAATTAGAAATTATAATGAGGTTCTCAGGGGTCATCCCAGGAATCTCTCAAGGAATTGTGATTGATTATTCGCTCTCATCCTAGTATCCTATGTCCTATATTCTATCGCAGGCACGCAGTAGTGTAACAAAGATGTCACACTACCACGACATCGCACAACTTGCGAAGTCTGACCTGTATGGGCCACCACTAAAAATGTGTTACGACCCGCACCCGGAATTGGGGTACGAGTACGCGGGTACGTCCAGCCTACGCCGCAGCATCGACGGTAGAACGCTGTCTAGGTCATGATACTATCTAAGCAATCTCACACGAGCATCCAATCTCCATAAGGAGGCACGGATGACACAATATAATATGAACAACATACTCAATCACATAACTACAACACGATAAGATATCGAACAAATAAAATTAAATACAACACAAGTCTAAATATAAATAATCTAACTCAACAAATATCCATGTCTCAACAAGTATGCCGGAGACAAATTCGGTACCAAATGATCTGCTAAAAGAACTAACTAGATAACTAGTGATTCCGGCTAGACTTCTCGGAATCACAACTGAACTACCAGGTCCAAGTCTGTAGCTACTCACCCTGTGGTCCATAAGGTGTTGGATACCAGTCCTCTAAGGCATAGTCTGGAAAAATATTTCCAGTCAGGAAGTAGCAAAGCACATCTTAAATAATAGTTCCATTTAATTGATAAGGACTACAAAGCAATAAACAGATTATGTTATATACTGAGAGAAGACAGTGAATAAATGCAATGGCAAATAAAGAGACAAGCAATATAAAGAGACAGGCAATATTGGCAATATGATACAGTCAGTACATATATGAAATAAAGAGAACAAGGTACAATATCATATACGGGTGATGTAGTATATGATCTAAAATAGAGAAATGTAACTATTCCAAGTATTTGAAATAGTAGTTTCGAAATATGATCGGCTTGGGAATATGTACGAGTGTTATATAGCTTGGCTAATCATATATGAGGAGCATGATTAACACTTACATTGTTCTATACTTGTATAATAGGGATATGATCATATTTCTCACTAACTACTTCCCCGCCCCCAACTAGTACAGTGGATCCAACCATGACACGTCATGATGCACGAGCAATATCCAATCTATCATGTACAAGGTCTAAATATAAATGTCGTGTACAATATCAATACGATAATCAATGTAACATCTCATGACTGCAGATCCATTCTATATACTAGTCCGTGTAGCACAGTATCAAGGATCAGATATAACATTTCTAGATACTGAACTTATAGAAATTATCAAAGAATTGGAAATTATCAGAGAATGTACTCGCCTTGGTCCTTAGCTGGTAATACCAATATCCTATTCCAGAGTATCGCCTGGATGATCCAACAGTCCTATAGACATATCATAATATAACATTCGCATCATATGCAACACTAACACAATCATAATACATTGAACTCAGGGGCTATGCCAGGTATGATACTGGTCAACTAGGGTCAGTGTGCGTCAAGTTGTACGGGCGTCGCATCTGGGATTGTTGTGCAAGACAGACGGTCAAAATGATAAGGGGCTTGCCAGTACGTCAGTGTACGTGTGGCAGTCAACTAACAGTTCATAATGTTATAGGTCATGTGTAAAGACGGGGTATCCGTAATTACACATGGGTCCTCTAAAACATTCACCAATTACATATTATCAATAATTAAATATAATACATATATATGATTATACCAAATTATATACAAAATATGTATAAGTGTATATACACTAAATAGAAATATATATATTATATATATATACATATGTTATAATATACATAACACATTAATACATAACAACCATTTGTTTAAGAATATATATATACTAAATATATTTATATATATATTTATACACTAGTGAAAATATACATATGTTATATTTATATATATACCAATAAAATATCTATACTATATTTAATACATATACTATATACGTATACAAGTACATTTATATATACCAATACAAATATATATATTACATATATACATACCAAAATACATACATATATATATATGTTTATACATATACCAAAAAATATATTTTATTACACATATCTATGTAAAAAGATATCAATACATACGTATATGTATATGAATACATATACACTAAAATATATACTAATACATAGGTATATAATACTAATGAAGGAGGAAAGAGGGAGAGGGATGCTCACAGGGAGGGTGGTGGTTCTGGCTCGTCGTGGAAGGGCCTGGCTCGCCGGAGTTGGGTGGCTCGGCTCGGCCGGGTGGAGGTGGTGATAGTTGATGATGATGGTGGTGGTGGTGATAGTTGATGATGATGGTGGTGGTGGTAGTAGCTCGGTTGGCCGTCGGGGGAAGAGTTGGCCGGTGGAGGAGCTAGAAGGAGGAGCAGCGGGGGTAGGCGGAGCTAATGGCCGGAAGAGGTTGGAGGGATGAGCGGAGTTGCACCAGAGTTGTGAAGAGGAGAGGAGCAGGTCGACGAGTGCTCGGGATGGGGCAGTGGAGAAGTGGCTGGGGGCTGCCGGAGTAGCAGCACGGAGTGCTGCTCGGGAAGAGTTAGTAGTGGTAGAGTTTTGGGTCGAGGGTGGCGGAGTGAAGCTGACCGGAGTAGGGAGTCGGGGGCTCGACGCGGGGGAGATGGAGTAGGGGATGTCGACTGAGTAGGGAGGAAATTCGGGTCGCCGGGCTAGAGTTGGAGGAAAGAGCCGGAATTGCAGGTGGGGGTCGGGGTGCAGGCTCGACTGTTGGCCGGAGGAGAAGCTGGAGGGAGGTCGGGGAGTTGCAGCAGGCCGGAGCCGGAGTAACAGCGCTGGAGGGGATGAGCTCGGGATGAGCAGCCGGGGTCGGGTGAACAGTTGGTGAACAGTGGTTTAAATTCCCTCCCCCATTTTTTAATTTAAAAAGAAGGAGAAGAAGAAGAAAGGAAGAATAAGAAGAGAAGGAGAAAGGAAAATGTAAACCCCCTCGACCAAAATTTGGGTTTAATTAACTTAGATAGCATGATTAGGGTTAATTAGATACAATTAGGATTTATTATACAGAGTATTAAATATTTGTGCAGTGTTTATATTACTTAGGATAACTTACCGTTGTCCCGATATTTAGGACACTACACTAGTTGTTATCCTGAAACAAATTCCATACACTTTGCCTAGACATACCAACCTACCATAATGATCTTTGTGTAACCCCTAGATACTGATTTTTGTGATTGATTTTAGTCGCACAAAAGTTGTTATAAACGTCCGTACGTAAATTAGATTAATTGTATATTTACGTTCGTTGTCCGTTCCAATCGAAATTGAGACCCAACCTCAGCCCATTTTGACCAACCCCGATCATGACATTATTATACTCTAAGCCTAGCACGCCCATGACGCTTGTGCCACCCAATTTTGACCCCCTGTATTTATTAAATTAATTTAGGGACACACGGTGCATTAATTATAATTTAATTAATGTAGTGCCGCAACCTCACTCAAATTAGACCCAACTCCAACCCAAACTCACACACACACCCACAAGCCTCATACTAAACACCATACACCATTCTAGTCCACTACAAAATACCAAACATGGTATTTTGTCACATCAAATCCTCAATTCCAGATTATGTGCAATTTCCAAATTGTTCAGGGGCTTTTATGCAATTTAGCAATGAGGTGCCCCCTCTTATTAGCCCAACCACATGAAGTAGAGAACCCCCATTCTTTGAGCGGTCCACAAATCAATTCCCCTATTTTTCATGTACTTACATCATTTTTGGAGGACACATCCTAACCCTTCATTTCAAACACATTGAATCTTAGCCACATGTCCAACATGTGGAGGCTCTCACACAATCCTAGACAACTACCCAGCCGGCCCTAATCCCAAGGCACCCCCTTTCTCTCTCCTACATATATGACATGTTACATCATATTAATTCTCATAAAAACCCAAAAATACCAACTAAAAACCCTAAATCCCAACTATACACCAACCCACAGCCCTCACCCTACCCGACTTCCCGCCGCCTTCCTCCGGCCACCCCCACCTACAGCCACCGCCCTCAGCCACATCACCGCCTACAGCCGCCTCCAGCACCACCGTCCTCACCAACAGCCATCACCCCCCGAAGCCCGAGTCGAGCACCCGCACTCCCACCAGCTCGCCACCGTAGCTCACCCGGCCGCCAAACTCCGCCGACGCCTTCCTCCACCAGTCACCTCTGTCCCCGCTGCGGCTAGCCCCCAGTCGACGCCGCAGCCGGCCGGCACCGCCCCCGCAGTGACACCCATTGCCAACTGCTGCTGTTGCTGCCGACTTCCCCACGCGGTGCCGGAGCTCCGTCCGACCACCCTCGCCGGCGACGACCGTTCCAGCGGACCCCCCTCGACCCCACCTGCACCTAGGTATGTATTCTATATACATATACTGTATTTTAATTTATATATATGGTATTGCATTGAGTATATACTACCTATATATATATTGTATATATAAAGTATTATGTTTTAGTATTATTATATATATACTTCTGTATAAATATAGTATTCTATGTATATATACTGTATTTGGTATATTTTATATATACTAGATATATATATATATATATATATATATATATATATATATATATATATATATATATGTATAGTATATACTATATACTTGTATATTTAATATCTATTGTGTGTGTATATATATATATATATATATATATATATATATATATATATATATATATATATATATATATATATATATATATATATATATATATATATATATATATATATATATATATATATGTATGTATTATGTATGTATGTATATTTGTAGTGTATTTGGAATATTGTACATTTAATATATATTGTGTATAAATATATATTCTGTATATTAGTATATTATATATATATTGTGTATAAATATATATATTCTGTATATTAGTATATTATATATAGTATATTATTTATTGGTATATTATATATAAGTATTAAATATATTATACGTATTAGTTACATATATGTATATGTCTATATAAATATATATATATTGTGTATTTAGTATATTAGAGTATTAAATAAATATATGAATATATATATAAATATATATATACTTTGTGTATTAATATAATATGTATTAGTGTATATTATATATGGGTACACTTTCTATTTTTGTATATTATACATATAAATATATATATACTATATATATACATGTTGTGTATATGTACTTATGTACATAGACTATTATTTAAATATATGTAAATATATGTGTATGTATTTAATTATACATATGGTATTATGTAATTATATATATAAATATATTAAATTATATATATGGTATTGTGTATTTATATATGTAAACATATTTAATGAATATGTGTATATGTACGTATTTATTGGTGTATTATTAAGTAATATATATATGCTATTTAAAAATGTACAATTAAAACATACGTATTTTTATTATATTTAAAATAAGTATTTGAGTACATATATGTATATATGTTATATATATAAATATATGTACTACGTGGTCCCACTGATGTACAGTCAAGACCCTACGTCAGTTATTGCTGCAAGTAGTGTATTTTGGTCGTACTATTGTAGTGACTGGCGTTGATATTATTATATTATATATAGGATTGCTAGACCGTACAGGCGAGGCTTCAGGAGCAGGACATTGGCATTCGCAGCTACCGGATTGAGACAAGTATACCTTGCTGGATTACTGTTTAATTTAAATAATAAATGTTGAAATTTACATAAACTGTGCGCGTCCAAGATTGACTCGGGTGCAGTCGACGAATGCGTCGATGAGTAGTGTACTTGACCTAGCTGCTAGCTGACTCACCTACTACTATAAGGATATTCTGGTATCTTCCTAGACCGTGACACTTATACACATATCACAATGGTAAATTCATGTTGGGATGCGGGTCCGCGTACCCGACTCGCTATCGGTGCGTACGACATACATCACGGATTAGCACATAATTTAGAGTAATCTAGTTAGATGTGACTTGGTATATAGATACGGGATATTCACGTCGTGTATTCGACTTGTGTATCCGTATTGGGGGGGGAGGACAACTGATAAAATGTATGGGATACACACATCGGACTCCATAGTATCCAGAGGAGCCACGGATCCGATGACTTCCGATATTCAGATACCGCGCTCTTCGGAGTGATACGGACGTATATACATTGCAGATACCTCATTCTTCGAAATGATGGACAGATACCATGCTCTTTAGAGTATAGACGTTATGCCTACACCTACCTATACGTTCCAAGGTTGTCCTTACATTGCATTCACTTAGATGGTTAGCACACCCCTTTATTTTATTTAATACTATCTATGGCATACATTTTTTGTATCTTGTTACGTCCCTCTGAGGACCTGGTTCCCTTCCAGATTTGGACGAGGCATATTACCCCACTGTGTACGGACCAGGAGTGGAGACGAGGTACGCTCTCGAGGAGGAGCTAGAGGTGCTACCGTCGGAGTTTCCCTGATTATTTGGTAGGCCTTCCGCCTAGGACTGGAGCTTCTTATCTAGATAGCAGTTGCTCTAGTTGCACTCTTTATTTCTGTCTTCAGTACTCTATTTTATCATTTGTAGTGGGTTTGTTCCCACCGGACATATTTCGGTTTGTACTATGACAATCGACTCTGTTCTTATTTTCCAGTATTTTATTTCAGTATTTTCTTGTTGTATTTGTGGATGAGATTAGACTCTGCCTGTTGTATGATTTTATTAGACTTGTTAGATTTAGGATAGCGTAGCATGCTTCGCTATGATCCATAAAATTGGGATATCCTCGGAGACTTGTCAGCTGGCCAATGCCACGTGGCCTGGTCCTGTGTATTGTGGGACTGGGGCGTGACATGGTTTTAGTGGTGGCCCATGTAGGTCTCGTTAAATGTTTATCACTTGTGGTATGGTAACGTGCCCAGTGAGCCTGCAATAGGATAGAAATTACTAGGTCTCATCCACTTGATTATGCCTTTGAACCTCTTCCGTATTTTTAAAATATCTGTATCCTGTTTGATTGATTCTGTACTCTTTTTAATGAAATTCTATCTCTTACAGCGAGATAAACCTACGCAGCAGATGCGAGGCACATGGTGTCATAGTGCCATCCGCCCCCGCACCAAGGGAGGAGACGTCCCAAGGACCACCCGGAGAGCAGCCTCAGACACAGGCACCGGTGATCCCCCAGGCCCCGATGATACACTGGCACCAGACCTCTCCCAATGACGGAATGCAGCAGCCAGAAGGCCAGACATCCCAGACTGTCCTGATGCAGCACTTCAAGGGACAGACATCGAGAGTTACGCCAATACCGCAGTTTGAGAGGTCGACATCCGAGGAGACGCCGATGATGCAGCCGGAGGTGCCACTACCACCACCTTCACCATTTCCATACCAGATGCTACCATCGGAGGGACAGCCCCAGATGTTCTAGTTCTTCCAGACGATGATGCAGGCTCAGTGGCATCAGACTGAGACCCTGAGATAGAGCCTGATGGCGTACTAGAGAGGACACCTACCCCAGCACCCGCACCAGCACCTGCACCTGTCCAGCCAGTGGGCACTGTAAAAGGTTCCGCCAGATGGGCCCGAGAACCTTTTCGGGCAAGAAGACTGCAGAAGAGATCTCGGATTGGGTCTCCAATACGGAGATGCTACTGGAGGGTTCGCAGCTACATCCAGACCTTTCGATGACCGCAGTGAGGGCCCAACTCAAGGGCAACGCCTATCACTGGTGGGATTCCATGGAGCGCAGCGTCGGCAAGACACAGACATGGGAGGAGTTTCTGGAGTACTTTAATGTGAAGTATTTCCCCGCTACGGTCAGGAATGCCCTATACTCCCAGTTCCTGCACCTGGAGTAAGGGAACTTGACCGTGGATGCCTACGACGCAGAGTTCTGCCGACTCAGCCAATTCGGTACCGCCCTGATACCCAACGACCTGGAGAAGAACAGGAGATTCCACCACGGCCTTTCCTTCGAGCTGCAGAGGTATACTACTACTCAGGTGAGGATCTCTTATGAAGAGGTTCTATCAGAGGCGAGGATTCAGGAGGCCATAGGTGGAGGGGCGAGATGTTCCAGCATGAACGTACCAGCCAGAGTCCAGCACGGAGCAGGAGGACCGATCCACCATCCAGGAGCGCAGGCGCAGCAGAGGACTGTACCGTACCAACAGAAGGAGCTTCGACTTATCACTATTGTGGCAAGAGGGGATACATTGTCAGAGACTGTCGGAAGAAGCTCGGGCTCTGCATGATCTGTGTAGCCAGCCAGCACCTTTCCAGAGACTGCCCACAGCGCAGAGATGCAGCACCGCAGACCGGGTAGAGGTGAGCAGCACCACCCTTGAGGATACTACCCCCTGCCGGAGGTCAGCGTCCACCAGCTACCGGAGGACTTCAGAGAGGACCACCCTTGGTCCCATAGGAGGCACAGTTCAACCAGGCCAGACATCAGGCTGGAGGGCAGAGGCACCGGCAGGCCTTTGCTTTAGCAACCATCGAGGTGGAACCAGAAGGGGAGGCTATCACAGGTACCATTTTAGTTGCATCATTACCTGCAACTGTATTATTTGATTCTGGAGCTACACTATCTTTCATATCTAGTATCTTCGTAGCTATGCATAGAGTAGCAACTTCCCCCTTACCTAAGAGTTGGAAGATTCTTACTGGAGGAGGCATCGTACAAGTTAACAACACTATTAGAACATGCTCGGTAGTAGTTTATGGTAGAGAGATGAGAGCACGATTTTTGGTACTCCCAATGCCAACTTTCGACGTTGTTTTGGGCATGGACTGGTTAAGTCAGTACAATATCGTATTGGATTGCCGGAAGGGTAGCGTTACTTTTAGACCGCCAGGTCACTCGGAGTTCGAGTATATGTAGGGCACCATCGAGTGAGGAGTAGGACAGACAGCTGGAGCTTACATGGCTATGGAGACGGCACCCCCAGAAATTATTACAGAGTTCGAGGATATTTTCCCAGAGGAGTTGCCAGGCCTACCGCCTGATAGAGAAGTGGAGTTCACTATTGAGTTAGTGCCCGGAGTAGCACCGGTATCTTCAAATGTGTACCGGTTGGCGAAGAAGGAGCTAGACGAGATGAAGCTACAGTTAGAGGAGTTGTAGATCAAGGGATTTGTCTGTCCTAGTGTATCACCCTGGGGAGCACCAGTGTTGTTTGTACCAAAGAAGGACGGGATATTCCGGATGTGCATTGATTACAGAGCCCTTAATACTTTGACTATCAAGAATAAGTACCCTCTACCGTGGATTGACGATCTGTTCGACCAGCTGGCAGGAGTAGTGGTGTTCACGAAGATCGACTTGAGATCGGGCTATCATCAGGTAAAGGTGCGAAGGGAAGACATTCCAAAAACAGCATTCAGGACTCGTTATGGACACTACGAGTTCTTAGTGATGCCTTTTGGATTGACAAATGTGCCTACTGTGTTTATGAACCAGATGAACAGAGTCTTCCACCAGTATCTGGACCAGTTCGTGGTAGTCTTCATCGACGACATCTTGGTGTATTCGAAGAGCCACGAGGAGCACGGGGAACACTTGAGGCTAGTGCTAGAGACGCTGAGACGTGAGAGGCTTTATGCCAAGCTGAGAAAGTGCGAGTTTCTCCTAGATCGTGTCACTTTTCTTGGACACGTTATCTCAGGAGAAGGCATTTCGGTAGATCCCGCGAAGATTTCGTCAGTAGAGACGTGGCCGACCCCTACCAACATCTCGGAGGTGAGGAGTTTCTTAGGACTTGCCGGATATTACCGGAGGTTCGTAGAGAACTTCGCAAAGATCACAGAGCCGATGACCCGCTTGACCCACAAGGAGCAGGATTTCACCTGGACAAAGAAGTGTCAGACGACATTCGATGAGCTGAAGAAGCGCCTGACTACAGCACCCATCTTGACCATACCTTCTGGACCCAGAGGATTCGTGATCTATAGCGATACGTCCGGGAAAGGATTAGGATGCGTCTTGATGCAACATAGGAAGGTTGTAGACTATGCCTCTAGGAAACTGATGACCCATGAGAAGAACTACCCTACCCACGACTTGGAACTTGCCGCAGTGATCTTTTCTTTGAAGCTTTGGAGGCACTACCTATACGGAGAGCGCATAAAGATATTCACCGATCACAAGAGCCTGAAGTAGGTCTATACCCAGAAGGACCTGAACTAGAGGCAGAGACGTTGGCTCGAAGTGATGGCAGACTTCGAGATCGAGCTACAGTACCATCCGGGAAAGGCAAATATGGTAGCCGATGCTTTAAGCAGGAAGCCCATAGCATTTTTCCTGACTACCCAACAACATCTGTTGAGAGATCTAGAACAGTTGGGTATAGAGGTCATTATGCCCGGAGTAGACAGCCAGATGTCGAGTTTCCAGTTGCAATCAACATTGGTGGAGAGGATCAAGGCTGCTTTGCCGACAGACGCCAGATTTCAGAGGCTTCAACAGAGGACAGAGGCTGGAATACAGACGGGACTGCGTATACACGAGGACGGGACTTTGAGATATGAAGATCATCTCTATGTTTTGAATAGAGAGCTTCGTCGGGAGCTGATGATGGAGGCGTACAGTTCAACCTACTCTATTCATCCCGGAGGCACAAAGATGTACAGAGACATGAGGCAGTACTATTGGTGGCATAGGATGAAGAGGGAGATAGCCCGCTTTATGGCTAAGTGTCTGGTGCGATAGCAAGTCAAGGCTGAGCATCAGAGGTCTGCCGGATTACTTTAACCACTTCCGATAACTGAGTGGAAATGGGAGCACATCACCATGGACTTCGTTACGGGTTTCCCGAGGAGTCCTAGTGGTTGCAATGCGGTATGGGTAATCGTAGATCGACTCTCTAAGTCTGCCCACTTTTTACCCTTCAGAGTCGGGCAATCTACGGAAGTCTTGGCAGACATGTATATGAGGAAGATCGTGCGACTACATAGAGTGCCAGTAAGTATAGTGTCTGACAGGGATATGAGGTTCATATCGTACTTTTGGTGGAGTAAGCAAGAGAGTCTTGGTACCCGCCTAAAGTTCAGTACTTCGTACCACCCGCAGACAGATAGCCAGTCCGAGTGCACCATTCAGACGCTGGAGGACATGTTGAGGGCATGCATGCTTGACTTTAGAGGTTCATGGGAGGACCATTTGTACTTGGTCAAATTTTCCTACAACAATAGCTACCAGGCGAGCATCCAGATGGCTCCCTATGAGGCATTGTATGGTAGGAAGTGTCGTTCCCCAGTATGTTAGAGAGATGTAGACGAGAGGAAGATTCTAGGGCCAGAGTTAGTCGTCCGTATAGTGGAGAAGGTGAAGAAGATCTAAGGGCATCTACGAGCAGCACAGGACAGGCAGAAGCATTGGGCTAATGTGCATCGATGATCCCTAGAGTTACTTGTTGGAGATTATGTGTTCCTGAAGATCTCACCTACCCGAGGAACCATCAAATTTAGAGGCAAAGGGAAGCTGAGTCCAAGGTACATCGGACCATTCGATGTGTTAGAGCGCGTCGAAGAAGTTGCTTATAGGTTAGCCTTGCCACAGACACTGGAAGGAGTTCATAACATCTTCCATGTATCTCAGCTGAGGAGGTACATACCGGATCCGAGTCATGTGCTTGACCACTCGGAGATCACCGTCGGGCCGAGTTTGTCATACCAGGAGGAGCTAGTAGAGATCCTGGACCAAAGCGAGAAGGTACTGCGAGGCCAGACTATCCCTCTAGTTTGTGTCGCATGGAGGCATCATGCACCAGGCGAATCGACCTGGGAACGAGAGGACGATATTCAGCAGCGCTTTCCCTATCTCTTCGAGGGCCTAGGTATGTGATAGTATTTTATTTCAATCAATAGTTTTTCCATATGTCTGTTTTAATTTCGAGGACGAAATGCTCTAAGGAGGGTATGTTATAAACCACCTCGACCACAATTTAGGTTTAATTAACTTAGATAGCATGATTAGGGTTAATTAGATGCAATTAGGATTTATTATACAGAGTATTAAATATTTGTGCAGTGTTTATATTACTTAGGACAACTTACCGTTGTCCCGATATTTATGATACTACACTAGCTGTTACCCTAAAACAAATTCCATACACTTTGCCTAGACATACCAACCTACCATAATAACCTTTGTGTAACCCCCAGATACTGATTTTTGTGCCTGATTTTAGTCGCACAAAAGTCGTTACAAACGTCCGTACGTAAATTAAATTAATTATATATTTACGTTCGTTGTCCGTTCCAATCGAAATTGAGACCCAACCTCAGCCCGTTTTGACTAACCCCAATCATGACATTATTATACTCTAAGCCTACCATGCCCATGACGCTTGTGCCACCCAATTTAGACCCCATGTATTTATTAAATTAATTTAGGGACACACGGTGCATTAATTATAATTTAATTAATGTAGTGCCCTAACCTCACTCAAATTAGACCCAACTCCAACCCAAACCCACACACACACCCACAAGCCTCATACTAAACACCATACACCATTCTAGTCTACTATAAAATACCAAACATGGTATTTTGTCACATCAAATCCTCAATTCCAGATTATGTGCAATTTCTAAATTATTCAGGGGCTTTTATGCAATTTAGCAATGAGGTGCCCCCCTCTCATTGGCCCAACCACATGAAGAAGAGAACCCCCATTCTTTGACCGGTCTACAAACTAATTCCCCCATTTTTTATGTACTTACATCATTTTTGGAGGACACATCCTAAACCTACATTTCAAACACATTGAATCCTAGCCACATGTCCAACATGTGGAGGCCCTCACACAACCCTAGACAACTACCCAGCCGGCCCTAATCCCAAGGCACCCCCTCTCTCTCTCCTACATATATGATATGTTACATCACATTAATTCTCACAAAAACCCAAAAATACCAACCAAAAACCGTAAATCCCAACTACACACCAATCCGCAGCCTTTACCCTACTCGACTTTCTATCGCCCTCCTCCGGCCAGCCACCGCGATGACCCTACTCCGACCAACACCCACTCCCCCACCTACAGCCACCGCCCTCAGCCACATCTCCGCCTACAGCCGCCTCCAGCACCACCGTCCTCACCAACAGCCATCACCCCCCGAATCCCAAGCCGACCACCCGCACTCCCACCAGCTCGCCACCGTAGCTCGCCCGGCCGCCAAACTCCGCTGACGTCTTCCCCCACCAGTCACCTCCGTCCCCGCCACGGCTCACCCCCAGTCGACGCCACAGCCGGCCGGCACCGCCCCCGCAGTGACACCCACTGCCAACTGCTGCTGTTGCTGCCGACTTCTCCACGCGCTGCCGGAGCTCCGTCCGGCCACCCTCGCCGGCGACGACCCATCCGACGGACCCCCCTCGACCCCACCTGCACCTAGGTATATATTCTATATACATATACTGTATTTTAATTTATATATATGGTATTGCATTGAGTATATACTACCTATATATATATATTGTATATATAAAGTATTCTGTTTTAGTATTATTATATATATACTTCTGTATAAATATAATATTCTATGTATATATACTGTATTTGGTATATTTTATATATACTAAAGATATATATATATATATTATATAGTATATACTTGTATTAAATACCTTATTATATATTTAATATCTATTGTGTATATATATATATATGTATGTATGTATGTATGTATGTATGTATGTATGTATGTATATTTGTAGTGTATTTGGAATATTGTACATTTAATATATATTGTGTATAAATATATATTCTGTATATTAGTATATTATATGTAGTATATTATTTATTGGTATATTATATATAAGTATTAAATACATTATACGTATTAGTTACATATATGTATATGTATATATATATATATATATATATATATATATATATATATATATATATATATATATATATATTGTGTATTTAGTATATTAGAGTATTAAATAAATATATGAATATATATATAAATATATATATATACTTTGTGTATTAATATAATATGTATTAGTGTATATTATATATGGGTACACTTTCTTTTTTTGTATATTATACATATAAATATATATATATATATATATATACTATATATATACATGTTGTTTATATGTACTTACGTACATAGATTATTATTTAAATATATGTAAAAATATGTGTATATATTTAATGATACATATGGTATTATGTTATTATATATGTAAATGTATTAAATTATATATATGGTATTGTGTATTTATATATGTAAACATATTTAATGAATGTGTGTATATGTACGTATTTATTGGTGTATTATTAAGTAATATATATATATATATATATATATATATATATATATATATATATATATATATATATATATATATATATATATATATATATATATATATGCTATTTAAAACTGTACAATTAAAATATACGTATTTTTATTATATTTAAAATAAGTATTTGAGTACATATATGTATATATGTTATATATATAAATATATGTACTACGTGGTCCCACTGATGTACAGTCAAGACCCTACGTCAGTTATTGCTGCAAGTAGGGTGTCTTGGTTGTACTATTGTAGTGACTGACGTTGATATTATTATATCATATATAGGATTGCTGGACCGTATAGGCGAGGCTTCAGGGGCAGGACATTGGCATTCGGAGCTACCAGATTTAGGCAAGTATACCTTGCTGGATTACTGTTTAATTTAAATAATAAATGTTGTAATATACATAAACTGTGCGCGTCCGAGATTGACTCAGGTGAAGTCGACGAATGCGTCGATGAGTAGTGTACTTGACCTAGCTGCTAGCTGACTCACCTACTACTGTGAGGATATTCTGATATCTTTCTAGACCGTGATACTTGTACACATATCACGATGGTAAATTCATGTTGGGATGCGGGTCCGCGTACCCGACTCGATATCGGTGCGTACGACATGCATCACGGATTAGCACATAATTTAGAGTAATCTAGTTAGATGTGACTTGGCATATAGATACGGGATATTCACGTCATGTATTCGACTTGTGTATCCGCATTGGGCAGGAAGGACAACTGATAAAACGTATAGGATACACACATCGGACTCCGTAGTATCCAGAGGAGCCACGGATTCGATGACTTCCTATATTCAGATACCGCGCTCTTCGGAGTGATACGGACGTATATACATTGCAGATATCTCATTCTTTAAAATGATGGACATTACATGGACAGATACCATGCTCTTCGGAGTATGGACGTTATGCCTACACCTTCCTATACGTTCCAAGGTTGTCCTTACATTGCATTCACTTAGATGGTTAGCACACCCCTTTATTTTATTCAGTACTATCTATGGCATACATTTTTTATATCTTGTTACGTCCCTCTGAGGACCTGGTTTCCTTCCAGATTTGGACGAGGCGTATTATCCCACTGTGTACGGACCAGGAGTGGAGACGAGGTACGCTCTCGAGGAGGATCTAGAGGCGCTACCGTCGGAGTTTTCCTGATTACTTGGTAGGCCTTCCGCCTAGGACTGGAGCTTCTTATCTAGATAGCAGTTGCTCTAGTTGCACTCTTTATTTCTGTCTTCAGTACTCTATTTTATCATTTGTAGTGGGTTTGTTCCCACCATACATATTTCGGTTTGTACTATGACATTCGACTCTGTTCTTATTTTCCAGTATTTTCTTGTTGTATTTGTGGATGAGATTAGACTCTGCCTGTTGTATGATTTTATTAGACTTATTAGATTTAGGATAGCGTAGCACGCTTCGCCAGGATCCATTAAATTAGGATATCCTCGGAGACGTGTCAGCTGGACAATGCCACATGGCCTGGTCTCATATATTTTGGGACTGGGGCATGACAGAAAAAATGAAAGCATATGGTTAGGGGCTTGTCAGGAGATGGGGGCTTCCCTAGGTTTGGGGATTAGGGCTTGGTTGGGAAGAGTGTGTGATGGAACATTAAATAGGATGGTGAGTGGGAGATGAGTGGTGTTGATGCCCCCATTTTGAATGGGTGGTCAGGATTTGACATAGAGGAATTCCTTCATGTAAGGATGAGGGTTGGTATTGGCTAGTCAATATTTGGGCTCTCCATTTGGTTTGAACCATTGGGGTGTTGACACCTAATGCAATATTTACAAAATAGCCCCCTTAAATTTGGGTATTTGCACAGACACAGAAAATGATAAAAAATTGGTGGGCAATCTGGTATTTGGTGTTTTGTAGGATAAGGGGGTATTGTATGTTTTGTATGGGCTTAATTAATGGGGTATTGGAATTAAATCGGGATTAAACAGAATTAGTCAAAGTCGGTATCCCTAATTTAATTTAAAATAATACAAATGGTGTTCTAAAATTAATTAGGAGTACATGGGGCCAAAATTAGGTTGGGACACAAATATCATTAGTGAAGAAGACTCAAAACAGAATATTACCCTAATTTGGGTTGCACGAAAAATGGATCAAGATTGCCTCCAATTTCGATTGGAACGCACAACGATACAAAGTTAGAATTTATTTAGAAATTAAATAAACGTCCGCGATGAATATTGTGCGGCTAAAATGAAGCACAAGAGAGCATAATTATGAGTTACAAAAAGGTCAGAATGGAAGGCGAGCACGTCTAGGGCAAGGTTGTGAAATTTGTTGGAAGGCAAAAGCTAGGATAGCGCTCCAAATATCGAAGCAACGGTAAGGCACAATAATTAAACAAAATTAAGATACTTAATTACTATCTCCAATAATTAATTCCTAAATAATATAAAATAAATTTATAACCCTACATTTCGGTCAGGTGTTCATCTAGTGGGTTTCTAGGTCAAGTCTACTAGCTCAACATTAAGAACACAGTACATAATATATTTATAAATACACATCTCATTCAATTATTTAAATTAAAAATACTTATCATGCAATTATTTAAAATAACTACCACAATATTAATAATATATAAAAATTCAAAAATACCCCTGTTTTTAGAATGTGGTAGTGACAGTTCCCTATACAACTTTACTACCAGAGGCTTGGAGGTTGTAGGAGGCAGCGAAGCATCCTTCGGAGGTTGATTCGGCCTGTGAAGACTAATAACTAGAGTTTTGGATATGGTGGATGGTGCCGAACCTTCCTTCGGAGGTTGATTCGTCCTACGAAGGCGAATAACCAAAAGTTCGGGTGCCTTCCTATGTAGTTTTACGACAAGGGGAGAGGTTGTGTCGGAAGAATGTGCCTTTAGACAGACTCTTAAGGGCTCTTTTGGTGTTGCCCTAGCCTCTGCCTCATCGTCGGTGACATTGCCACATTCATCTTGGTAGACCTGTTTGTACATGATCGAGTAGGAGAAATAGGCTTTGATCCCTTTGAACGGATCGACATCAGCAAACTCTTTTTGACCGTGTCGTATATGTCGATGTACTTTAGCCACTAGTGCAGGGTCGATGGCATAATCATATGTTCATGTATCCATGGGCATCCGAGCAAGACATTATAGGATACATCTATGTCAATAACGTAGCAAGTGACCTATATTTTTAAGTCGACGATCTGGCATTTCAGGCAAATCTTGCCCAGAGGGTAGATTCTTCTTTCGTTGAAGCCAGTGATGGGAGTATTGATAGCTTCCAGGTGATGCATTGGAATGCTCAAGATCTGAAGCAGACTCCGTGGGATGATGCTGATTAATGAACCAAGATCGATGTGCATCTAGTTAACCTTGATGGCACCAATGTACCCTATGTAATATAGGAGACGAATGTACCTGTTATTCTTTAGCAACATATTATGTTACGAGAATGTAATATTGGGCATTGCCTCCATGATATTATTGCAGTGGGGGCAAGCAGCTCGATCTTCAGCTGGCAGCTTGACCTGTGCTAGGTAGGTGTAGGTATTTTGTAATGGCTCGCTAAGAGAAGCCCGAGTATCTTTGGAGAGTCGGAGAAGCTCGAATAGAGATAACTTCGCTAGAGTGTTGGCGAGCTGGGCCAAGATGTCAAAGTTGTAGGACTTTTTCAGCCCCTAAGCTGAATCTTTGGGTAGTGGCTTGTCGAAGCGAGTGTCTTTCTGCTTAGACTTATCCACTGCTGGAAGCTGGGATGGACCCGGATACAATAATATGGGTGCGACTATAAGAAGCGCACCATTGTTAGGGGTGTCGTATTCTCGTTGGTGTGCTAGACCTGACCTTGTTGTTCCTGTTGTAGCTTTCTTATATGGGACAAAAATCATGTAGCAGGACTTAGACTTCCTGTCCTTGGACTTGGTGGCAGAGGATGTTGTCTGCTGCATTAATTCTGGAGCAAGATCGGGGTGAACCCACATGACCTCCCCATATGGTGTGGTAAGAGATATCAGCCTGACCATTTGGTCATGAACTGGCAGAAGATTGACGATCTCCATCGTTGCCCTGGGAATTGGGATTACCCCGTCCTGGGCTTCTATAGCCAGGAAGTTGCCAAACTGGAGCGATACCATGTTAGTGGCAACCGTATTGTCATTGATGTCCAAGGTGAGAGCATTTTTGTCGAGTAGACGCTGGATGTACCACTTCAGCATGTAGCAGTCCCGCATCGCATGATGGACGTAACGATGGTAATGGCAGTACTTTAAATTATTCTCCTCATCTACCTCAACAGGGCATTTAAAGTCGGAGAACCGAAGCTTACCACCCTTCATTAGTACGTTTAAGATGGGCATGATATCGTCATCTTCGAAGGAGTAGGTCTCCTTGGGCTTTGGAACCTCAGTCGGCTTTTGCTCGGGCTTCTTGGTTAAGTTGGCCACCAAGGCATGCTTCTCTTTTTTCCATCGTGGCTGTTGTTGCCGCTGTTGTTGTTGTTGAGACACTTTCCCCTATCATCAGCGATAGAGATCTGTATTCCCAAGAGCCGGGCATCTTGACCTTCTTCTCAGCGCTAACAACACTTATGATGAACGTCGTCCAGTCTTTAAACTGACCATTGCCCATCCAGAGTGTCACGACCCGCACCCGGGGTAAGGGTATTAGTCGGAAACAACGCCCAGCCTACGCCGCAGAATCGGCGGTAGAACGTTGTCTAGAAAGTCTATCTAATATAATGAACCACCAAAAGATAGTGTACTCAATCACAGAACTAAGATAGACTGAACATGAATCAGATAAGAATAGAATAGTCACAATACGACTCATGAGTCTAAAATAATACATCAATGAGTCTGAAGAAAAAATACAGAAATATGCTGGAGACAAATCCATTACAAAAGAATACTACAAAACTATAAAGCTACAACTCCAGGGTCAACTGTCTCAGTTGGGATAAGTCCCTCTTGAGCCAGGGTCTCAGAATCTAAACCCACAACATCCTGGGGTCCATAATAGGTAGGGTACTCCTCAGTGTCATCTGGAAAAATATATCCAGTCAGGAAAGGAGCAGAGTACAACCCTAACAGCAGTTCTCAAATAATGATAAAAACTATGTAACAGTAAGTAGCTGTGGATAAACAAGATGCATAAATAGATACAAGAAATATATAGACAATAAGGAAGTACTGGAAAGAAATACAATAATGAATAATATGCTGATAGAACAAGAATACTAATGACTAAGTGTGTGAGTACTAGCTTTAACATGTGATCAGCTTAGGAACTTGCACAAGAGTATAATGGCCTGGCTGATTATACGTGCGGTGTATGATCAACACTCACAAGGAACAAGACATGCACAAGGAGGGTATGATCACATATCTACACTAAAATACTCCCCACCCCGACTGGTATAATAGATCCAACCACGGTACGTTATGGCACTAGATTCCCCAAGAAGATAGCTAGTCTCCCCGAGAATCGGTGTTTGTACATGTACAAGATAACCAATAAAACAATACTTGCACCATATACACCATATACCAAGGAATAACATCTCATGACGAGATCCGGATATACCAATCCGTGTAACCATAGTGTCAAGAGAACATGTATATCTACACTAGATACAACGAACATAGAGGATATCATAAATGAGAAACTATCAGAGAATGTACTCGCCTGAAGTCCAATGAACAGTCTCACAAATGTCTGACTCGGTGCCTCGAAGACCTAGATATGGAATACCACATTAATACAAGGTCCCGGAAAGAGAACAAGTCAAACTAGGCAATTTCTAGGTCAATAAGTCAATTCTAAGTCAAAAGTCAACTATGGTCAACTCTAAAGTCCACTAAAGTCAAACATGGTCAAACCCAAAGTCAACCTCACAAGACATCTATAAAATAATATAGAGATAAACTACAATAATTTAGGAATCAAATTAGATTCAAAAAGAACTCACACAAAGTATACTAATAATATAATTAATATATACCCTAAAATAATATATATACAACCCAACATTTATATAAATAACATAATATATTATTACAATTATTATTCCTCACAAAACACACATATATATACATATATATATATACAATTATAATATATAATATATACATTAAATCTGTCAAAGCGTCATTGAAAAACAGTGAATAAAATAGGATTAAATCAAAACAGTTTAAATAGTGACAGTCGGGACTGTCACCGAAGGACTGTCACCGAAACCCAAATAATAAACTGCCACTGCTTTGGTTTTCGCTGACAGTTAAACTGTCGCAAAAAAACATCGCAGAAAAGCTGCTGTTTCCCGCTGCTGCAATTAATGACAGGTTTGTCATTAATTGCCCGAAGGCTACAGCGGCTGCTATTAGTCGGCTAATTAATGACAGTTTTTTTTACTGTCATTAATTCACTGTCACTAAAACAAGTTGTATATATATAATTATATATATAAAAATAGAATATATAAATAATATATATATATATATATAAACAGAATATATAAAACAGTATATATATATTAATACAAAAATGTACATATATATATTAATATACACATAAACTTATACCTTCAAATATTTAACAAAGAACATATAATTTACATGGCTAGAAGCACACCTAAAATATTTACATTAATATCCAAATAATTACATAATAATTATAAATAATATAATTACACAATTAAACATACAAATATATTTTATAAAACATTTTATGTATAAATTATATTATTTAACAAGTAGTAACATATATATTTGCATGCAAGAAGCTACATATTATATTGTACATTATATTAGCACACCCAAAATATAGATCTATGCTACAATAATTACTATAATAAATACACAAAATAAATATTTAATATCCATATATATATACTAATTATAAATGAAGAATTGAACCACAATTAATTAGATCTATGCAAAAATACACACAATTGGAGAGTATCTCACCGTATCCCACTAGATCTAGGATACGCATGCGACACGAGTCCAACACACAACCAAATGCACCCCGAAGGACACAAACAAATCACAAATAATATTTATGAACAAATCAAAGCGTCAACAGTAGATCTATGTGTCCGTGTCAAAATACGACATGTTCAAAGCCCCGTGTCGGAGAAAAACCCCCAAATAACACGTATCACCAAATAGTTGGGATACGAACCACAAGTATCCCAATATGGACATGACACTAGCCTCAAACACAAATCTCATGTTCAATTGATCTATAGGATCAATTGACACACACAACAAAATATAAATTCGGAATTCCAACAAAATTGACACAAAAAGCACCATAACTTTCTCCATGGGTCTCCTATGAACACAAAACAAAGTCCTATGGGTACTACATACATATAGGTTGATTTTACATGATTAAATCTCAGATTTAGAAGCTATTTAAATGGGAAAATCTGAATTATACCTATTGGGAGATGGATTCCCAATGAAACCTCCAATTGAGATGAACTTGCTTCCAAATTGTAGATCCTTGCTCCTCTTTGTAGATCCTTGCTTCCTTCTTCTAGATCCTTGCTTTCTTCTTCTCTAATGGTGAATTGGGAAGAATTTGGAATGAATTTGGTAGGGAATTGGATTGGGAATGGAGGGAATTTGGTAGTGGGAGAATTCTAGATCTAGATTTGGAATGAGATGAGAGGAGAGAGAAATTTTCCCCCCTCTTTAATAGGCCGGCCATAGCCCCTCCCCCAAGCAATTGTAAAATGTCCAATGTACCCCTTGGGGCCTCTCATGAAGAAATAATTAAGGAAGGAAGCTTCTAGTCTAATCATTTAATTAATTTAATCCATCTCCTTAACTATGGGCTTTCTAAATGGGCCAAGTCTAACTAATTAATTCATGTTGGTCCATGGGTCCAAACTAAACTAGTTGGATCCACTAAAATAAGTCCAAAATAATTAAATAACATCCAACAATAATTAAATAATATAACAAAAATTATTTACCATGCACAATATTTATTTAAATAGGAAATTACCAAAATACCCTTTCCTAGAAAATGTGGTAGTGACAAGTCTACCCTCCTTAAAATAATTTCGTCCTCGAAATTCAAAGACGAAAACTACCCCCAGAAAATCACAGAACAGAACTAAAGAATCACAACTAACTAATGAACAGAACATAACAATGAACAGAACATAACTAGAAATAACATACCTCAAGGTACAAACAAATATGGATAACGCTCTCGCATGTCATCCTCTCTCTCCCAGGTAGACTCCCCCGGAGAGTGATGCCTCCATGCGACGCGCACCAAAGGAATAGTCTGGTTCCTCAGCACCTTCTCTCTCCGATCCAGAATTCCAACTGGCTGCTCTGGATAGCTAAGAGTAGGGCCCGCCTCTATCTCTGAGTGATCCAATACATGACTAGGATCTGCCACGTATCATCTCAACTGCGACACATGAAACACGTTGTGCACTCCCTCCAATGCAGGTGGCAAGTCTAGTCTATAAGCAACTGCACCGACCCTCTCTAGAATAGTGAAAGGTCCAATGAATCGCGGACTAAGCTTTCTGCCTCCACCGAAGCGAATCGTGCCTCGTGTCGGAGAAATCCTCAGAAACACCAAACCACCCACCTAGAACAAAACACCACCTTAAGAACTTATCTATAACAAACAACCAAGAACAAGCACACAAAATAAAATCTAAACTATACCTCAAACTCCAAGGGTCTCCGATGGCTATCGGCCCAATGCCGTTGTCTGTCCTGTGCCACTCGAAGTCTGTCTCTGATCAACTGAACCTTCTCTGCTGCATCCACAACCATCTCTGGCCCAAGCAAAACTCTCTCTCCAACATCGTCCCAAGACAAAGGAGTACGACACCTTCGACCATATAGAGCTTCAAAAGGTGACATCTCTATACTGGCCTGGTAACTGTTATTGTAAGCAAACTCTACCAAATGGAGATGGTCCTCCCAAGAACCCCCGAAATCTAGTACACAAGTGCGCAACATATCCTCGAGAGTCTGAATAGTCCTCTCTGACTGCCCATCTGTCTGGGGATGATATGCAGTACTGAACTTGAGCTGAGTGCCCAAACTCTCCTACAAACTCCTCCAGAAATGAGAAGTGAAACGACTATCCCGATCTGAGACTATGCTGACGGGAACTCCATGTATCCTAACGATCTGCCTCACATACATCTCTGCCAGCTTCTCCGTAGACAAACCCACCTTGAAAGGCAAAAAGTGGGCCGACTTGGTCAATCTATCAATAATGACCCAAATCGCGTCTTTTCCTCCTGGAGATCGTGGTAGTCCGGACACAAAATCCATAGTAATGTGTTCCCACTTCCACTCTGGAATGGGTAATGGCTGAAGTAAACCTCCTGGCCTCTGCCTCTCGGCTTTCACCTGCTGGCACACTAAGCATCTGGATACAAACTGTGCCACTTCCCTCTTCATGCCATACCACCACACACTCTCTCGCATATCCCGATACATCTTGTTAGCACCTGGATGTATGGAATACTGAGAGCGATGCGCTTCCTGCAATACCTCCTCGCGCAACTCCCCACTAGGCACACACAATCTAACTCCATGCCTCAAGGATCCATCCTCTGCAATAGTGAAATCATCCTCCAATCCTGCTCTCACCTGAGCTCTGATACTCCTCAAAGATACATCATCATACTGTGCTGCCTTGATCCTGTCCATCAAATCTGAGTGTATCTGCAATCCCCACATCTGCATAGCACACCCAGGAACAATCACCTCAATGCCCAAGCTCTCCATGTCCTCCAACAGATATCGATCCTGCGTCAAGAACATAGCTACCGGATACCTGCTCAAAGCATCGGCAACTATATTGGCTTTCCTAGGATGATATTGCAAAGAGATATCAAAATCCTTCATCAATTCCAACCACCGACGCTGCCTCATGTTCCACTTCTTCTGCGTGAAAACGTACTTCAAGCTTTTGTGGTCTGTGAAGATCTCCACACGCTCTCCGTACAAATAATGTTTCCACAACTTCAGGGCGAATATGACAGCTGCCAACTCCAAATCATGGGTAGGATAGTTCTTTTCATGAGGACGCAATTGCCTGGATGCATAGGCAATCACTTTCCCATGCTGCTGAAGAACACAACCTAAACCCTTTCCCGATGGATAACTATAAATAGTGAAACCTCCGGACCCTGATGGCAATGTCAAAATAGGAGCAGACGTCAACCTCTTCTTCAACTCCTCAAAAGCGGCCTGGTAATCTTCCGTCCAAACAAACTCCACATCCTTCCTTGAGAGTCTGGTCATCGGCTCGGCAATCCTCGAAAAATCTTGCACAAACTTTCTGTAGTAGCCTGCCAATCCCAAGAAACTCCTGATCTCTGCTACCGAACTCGGAGTCTTCCAAGATTCCACTGCTAAAATCTTCTTCGGATCCACTGAAATACCATCACCAGTCACAACATGCCCCAAGAATTCCACCTTGTCCAAGAAAAACTCATATTTGGACAACTTTCCATACAGCTTCTCCTTCCTCAGCACATCCAACACAATCCTCAAATGCTCCTCATGCTCCTCCGGTGTCTTCGAGTATATGAGTATGTCGTCGATGAACACCACCATGAACTTGTCAAGGTATTGGTGGAACACCTTGTTCATCAAGTTCATAAATACCGCCGGTGCATTAGTCAAACCAAACGACATCACCATAAACTCGTACTGACCATACCGAGTTCTAAAAGCAGTCTTCGGTATGTCCTCCGGCTTCACCTTCACCTGATGGTAGCCTGATCTCAAATCTATCTTAGAAAATACCTTCGCATCACTCAACTGATCAAACAGATCATCAATCCGTGGCAAAGAATACTTATTCTTGATAGTGAGATTATTCAAAGCCCTGTAATCAATGCACATACGCACCGATCCATCCTTCTTCGGTACAAACAATATCGGGGCTCCCCATGGTAAAGAACTCGATCTGATAAACCCCTTATCCTGCAATTCGTCCACCTGCTTCTTCAACTCGACCAGCTCGCTGTTGTTTACTCTATAGACATGCTGCGAAATCGGTTCTGCACCTGGCACCAAGTCTATAAAAAATTCAACATCTCGATCTGGCGGCAATCCTGGCAATTCTTCAGGAAACACATCCAAAAATTCTGCTATCAACGGATGCGGCAACTCCTTGTCTTCTACCATAGCTCCACAAATAATGCCTTCTCCCTGCTCCGCAGCTCCTCTAGCAAACTCGAACTCTGGCTCTCCTGGCGGACCAAACAAAACTCTACCTCCTCTACAATCTATGCTAGCACGGTGCCTACTCAACCAATCCATCCCGAGTACAATGTCGTAGCTCGGAAGTAGCATTACAAGTAGACACGCACTCAACTCCCGGCCTCCCAGAGTAACTCTCCGATCTTTGCAAATATCATTAACCAGGATAATGCCTCCCCCGGTCATGATCTTGTAAGTCCTAAGCAAAGACTCAGCTACCAAACCATGCTTCAGAGCAAAAGAAACAGATACAAAACTATGGGAAGCACCACTATCAAACAAAGCTAAAGCTGGAATGGAATCAAGAAGAATAGAACCTGCGATGACATCTCCGGTGGGTTCCTCCTCTTCGACTATCATAGCAAACGCTCGTCCCTGCCGAGCACCTCCCTGCTGCTGATGCTGGACAAAACGCTGCTGCTGTGTCGGAAGCGGTCCCCTCGGTTGTGCTGCAGGTGGTCTCATCTGTGCCCTCGGAGCTGGAGCTGCTCCCTGAACTGCACGACGAGGACACTCCCTCAATTGATGCCCTTCAGTACCACAATACAAACAAACTCCTAGCCTCTTTCTGTAAACTTCCCAGATGTGGCCGGGCTTCTTGCAGAAGTTGCATAGAGCTTGCTGTAACTGCCTCTGCTGCTGAGGTGCCTGGTGAAAAGGCGCTCTAGCTGGAGTCTGGTTCTGCTGTGGCTGCTGGAAAGGTCTGGACTGGAAATGAGGACGTTTGGCAGATACTGCACTGCCGTTGGCCCCCAGAAAAGAATCACGGTCTCTCTTGGTCTTCAAACCCAGATCCCGCTCAACCTTGCGTGCCTCCGCAAGTATCTCCGAGTATGTCTCATAAAAAGACAGAATGAGAATCAATATAGCACAAGATGTAAGATATTCAAGGAAAGGACAGTTTAAGAGATCAAGTATCAACGTCAAAGGAGAATAGTTGAATCAAAAGAATTTTCCTAGATGTGATTGAGTATCTCAGCCTATATCCTATATCCTATTACAGGCTCGCAGTAGTACAACTAAGTTGTCGCACTACCACGACATCACATACTTGTGAAGCTAGACCTGCATGGGCCACCACCAAAAATGTGTCACGACCCGCAAACGGGGTAAGGGTACTAGTCGGAAACAACGCCCAGCCTACGCCGCAGAATCGGTGGTAGAACGCTGTCTAGAAAGTCTATCTAATATAATGAACCACCAAAAGATAGTGTACTCAATCACAGAACTAAGATAGACTGAACATGAATCAGATAAGAATAGAATAGTCACAATACGACTCATGAGTCTAAAATAATACATCAATGAGTCTGAAGAAAAAATACAGAAATATGCTGGAGACAAATCCAGTACAAAAGAATACTACAAAACTATAAAGCTACAACTCCAGGGTCAACTGTCTCAGTTGGGATAAGTCCCTCTTGAGCCAGGGTCTCAGAATCTAAACCCACAACATCCTGGGGTCCATAATAGGTAGGGTACTCCTCAGTGTCATCTGGAAAAATATATCCAGTCAGGAAAGGAGCAGAGTACAACCCTAACAGCAGTTCTCAAATAATAATAAAAACTATGTAACAGTAAGTAGCTGTGGATAAACAAGATGCATAAATAGATACAAGAAATATATAGACAATAAGGAAGTACTGGAAAGAAATACAATAATGAACAATATGCTGATAGAACAAGAATACTAATGACTAAGTGTGTGAGTACTAGCTTTAACATGTGATCGGCTTAGGAACTTGCACAAGAGTATAATGGCCTGGCTGATTATACGTGCGGTGTATGATCAACACTCACAAGGAACACGACATGCACAAGGAGGGTATGATCACATATCTACACTAAAATACTCCCCACCCCGACTGGTATAATAGATCCAACCACGGTACGTTATGGCACTAGATTCCCCAAGAAGATAGCTAGTCTCCCCGAGAATCGGTGTCTGTACATGTACAAGATAACCAATGAAACAATACTTGCACCATATACACCATATACCAAGGAATAACATCTCATGACGAGATCCGGATATACCAATCCGTGTAACCATAGTGTCAAGAGAACATGTATATCTACACTAGATACAACGAACATAGAGGATATCATAAATGAGAAACTATCAGAGAATGTACTCGCCTGAAGTCCAATGAACAGTCTCACAAATGTCTGACTCGGTGCCTCGAAGACCTAGATATGGAATACCACATTAATACAAGGTCCCGAAAAGAGAACAAGTCAAACTAGGCAATTTCTAGGTCAATAAGTCAATTCTAAGTCAAAAGTCAACTATGGTCAACTCTAAAGTCCACTAAAGTCAAACATGGTCAAACCCAAAGTCAACCTCACAAGACATCTATAAAATAATATAGAGATAAACTACAATAATTTAGGAATCAAATTAGATTCAAAAAGAACTCACACAAAGTATACTAATAATATAATTAATATATACCCTAAAATAATATATATACAATCCAACATTTATATAAATAACATAATATATTATTACAATTATTATTCCTCACAAAATACATATATATATATACATATATATATATACAATTATAATATATAATATATACATTAAATCTGTCAAAGCGTCATTGAAAAACAGTGAATAAAATAGGATTAAATTAAAACAGTTTAAATAGTGACAGTCGGGACTGTCACCGAAGGACTGTCACCGAAACCCAAATAATAAACTGCCACTGCTTTGATTTTCGCTGACAGTTAAACTTTCGCGGAAAAACGTCGCAGAAAAGCTGCTGTTTCCCGCTGCTGCAATTAAAGACAGGTTTGTCATTAATTGCCCGAAGGCTACAGCGGCTGCTATTAGTCGGCTAATTAATGACAGTTTTTTTACTGTCATTAATTCACTGTCACTAAAACAAGTTGTATATATATAATTATATATATAAAAACAGAATATATAAACAATATATATATATATATATATATATAAACAGAATATATAAAACAGTATATATATATTAATACAAAAATGTACATATATATATTAATATACACATAAACTTATACCTTCAAATATTTAACAAAGAACATATAATTTACATGGCTAGAAGCACACCTAAAATATTTACATTAATATCCAAATAATTACATAATAATTATAAATAATATAATTACACAATTAAACATACAAATATATTTTATAAAACATTTTATGTATAAATTATATTATTTAACAAGTAGTAACATATATATTTGCATGCAAGAAGCTACATATTATATTGTACATTATATTAGCACACCCAAAATATAGATCTATGCTACAATAATTACTATAATAAATACACAAAATAAATATTTAATATCCATATATATATACTAATTATAAATGAAGAATTGAACCACAATTAATTAGATCTATGCAAAAATACACACAATTGGAGAGTATCTCACCGTATCCCACTAGATCTAGGATACGCATGCGACACGAGTCCAACACACAACCAAATGCACCCCGAAGGACACAAACAAATCACAAATAATATTTATGAACAAATCAAAGCGTCAACAGTAGATCTATGTGTCCGTGTCAAAATACGACATGTTCAAAGCCCGTGTCGGAGAAAAACTCCCAAATGACACGTATCACCAAATAGTTGGGATACGAACCACAAGTATCCCAATATGGACATGACACTAGCCTCAAACACAAATCTCATGTTCAATTGATCTATAGGATCAATTGACACACACAACAAAATATAAATTCGGAATTCCAACAAAATTGACACAAAAAGCACCATAACTTTCTCCATGGGTCTCCTATGAACACAAAACAAAGTCCTATGGGTACTACATACATATAGGTTGATTTTACATGATTAAATCTCAGATTTAGAAGCTATTTAAATGGGAAAATCTGAATTATACCTATTGGGAGATGGATTCCCAATGAAACCTCCAATTGAGATGAACTTGCTTCCAAATTGTAGATCCTTGCTCCTCTTTGTAGATCCTTGCTTCATTCTTCTAGATCCTTGCTTTCTTCTTCTCTAATGGTGAATTGGGAAGAATTTGGAATGAATTTGGTAGGGAATTAGATTGAGAATGGAGGGAATTTGGTAGTGGGAGAATTCTAGATCTAGATTTGGAATGAGATGAGAGGAGAGAGAAATTTCCCCCCCTCTTTAATATGCCGGCCATAGCCCCTCCCCCAAGCAATTGTAAAATGTCCAATGTACCCCTTGGGGCCTCTCATGAAGAAATAATTAAGGAAGGAAGCTTCTAGTCTAATCATTTAATTAATTTAATCCATCTCCTTAACTATGGGCTTTCTAAATGGGCCAAGTCTAACTAATTAATTCATGTTGGTCCATGGGTCCAAACTAAACTAGTTGGGTCCACTAAAATAAGTCCAAAATAATTAAATAACATCCAACAATAATTAAATAATACAACAAAAATTATTTACCATGCACAATATTTATTTAAATAGGAAATTACCAAAATACCCTTTTCTAGAAAATATGGTAGTGACACAGAGGCCGACTGCTGAAAGTAAGTTTTGGCAGCATATGTCCATCAGATTGCTTAGATGTAACCTCAGCGCTGCTCATCGGAAATGCTCGATATAATTTCGAGCAAGTTCCCTTTCTTCTTGGGTGATATCCATCAGGGAGGATATTGTTAAGTCGCTTTCTCTATCATAAAATCTTTTAAAAAAAGACTTTTGAGGTCTTCAAACAACGAGATACAGTTATCTTGTAGGCTGAAAAATAGTTGAATGCTACCATGTCAATGTCCCTACAAGATCTTGGTGAGGAGTGCGTTATTGCAAGGTAGGTGCCCTGATGCAGTCTTGAAGTAGCTCATGTATTAACGGGGGAAAGTCTTCCCGTCGAATGGGTTCAAGTTGAAGGGCTTGTACTTGGGTGGGTACGGTACATCCCTCCACTCGCGGGGGTATGGTTGTCGAATTCCGAGATCATACAGTGAGTCCCAGCTGCCCATAGAATCTAGGCAAGCCCGGAGTTCCCGGACTTCCCTCATTGATTATCTGGCTTCGTCTCCGGTGGAATGGGTAGATGAACCAGGTAGAGAGTGATTACGCCTATAGGTAGAGCAGTTGCGTCAGAGTTCGCATTGGTCCCATGGTCCAAGATTGCCTGTCCCAAAGCCCTTGCTGGTGGGGAAGCTATGTTTTCTTTAATTTCCAGCATTGCTTGAGTTAGGGCTTGCATTGATGAACTCATTATCTGCATCATAGCCTCAAGAGCCTCGAGGCATTGTCAGTCGCTGGGGCCTTCGTGATTGTCCCTAGCCATATATATAGTCCTTACAAGGGGAGAGATGGACGGGGCGGTGGACGCAATACTTTCTGTCTCAGATTCTTGTCGAAAGAATTCATCAGGTAGCGTCACCTCCCCCTCGGATTCAGAGAGAATACTACCCACACCCTATGTAAGGATGCAAGTCGGGAACAACGCCCAGCCTATGCCGCATAATCGACGATAAAATATTGTTTAGGTAATCTATCTAATCTATATAATATGCCACCAATAATATCAATATACTCAATCACAGATCTAAGATGGAGAGTAGCACGAATACGATAAAAGAATAGAATAGTCACCATACAACTCATGAGTCAAAATAATAACATCAATGAGTCTGAAGAAATACTAAACAATAAGCTGGAGACAAATTCAGTATAAGAGAATAGCTAAGATACTATAAGTCTTGGGTCCTCTGTCTCAGTCGGGATGAGTCCCTCTTGAGCCAAGGTCTCTGACTCTAAGCCCACAACATCCTGAGGCCCGTAATGAGTAGGGTACCACTCCTCAGTGTCATCTAAAAAAAATATATCCAGTCAGAAATGAGCATAGTATATCTCTAACAGCAGTTCTAATCAATGATATAAACTATGTAACAGTAAATAGATGCGAATATAAAAGATGCAATAATAGATATAAGAGATATACAATAAAGAAAATACTGAAAATAAATACAAGAATGAACAATATGGCAATGAACAAGAATACTAAATGACTAAGTGAGTGAGTACCAGCTTAACATGTGATCGGCTTGGAAACTTGATATAAGATTTATGGCCTGGCTAATTATACGTGCATTGTATGATTAACACTATTCAATGAACAAGACTTGATATAAGGAGGGTATGATCACATATCTACACTACATACTCTTCAACCCTGACTGGTATAGTGGATCCAACCATGGGACGCTATGGCACAGGATTCTCTAGGAAGGTAGCAAGTCTCCCCGAGAATCAGTGTCTATACATGTATAAGAAAAAAAATAAAACAAGGCTTACACAAGATACACCATATATACCAAGGAATAACATCTCAGGATGAGATTCGTATATACCAATCCGTATAACCGTCGTATCAAGAAATCATGAATATCTATACTAGATACAATGAGCATAGAGGATATCATAAATGAGAAACTATCAGAGAATATACTCGCCTGAAGTTTGGTGAATAGTATTACAGATGTCTGGTACGGTGCCTCGAAGACCTAGATATGGAATATAATATCAATACAAGGTTTCAGAATAAAAATAAGTTAAACTAGTCAACTTCTAGGTCAAAGAGCCATTTCTAAGTCAAAATAGTCAAACTAGGTCAACTCTAAGTCAAACCGGTCAACCTTTGTCAAACTACCTATTTCTAGGTTGTATGAGTCTATCTCTAGGGTATTGGGTCCATATATTATGAAACTAGGCTACACTAGTTAAATCTAAGATACTAAGAACACACTAAGATACCGTATCTCAGGATACGCAAACAAAAGACATAGAAATAGCATATATGCATATTCAATCAATAATATATATATATATACTACTCCTAAGTACAATTACTAAATGGATACCTTGGTTTTGAACCAACTCGTTATCGCACCACTAAATACCTATTTTGATACTCGAACCCAAATACCTTGAATATCCTCAATACCTTGACACTTATCTTGGTATCTCAAGGTAAATGTGATTCTAATATATAGTAGCTACCCTACTAGCTACATATACTAAGACATGTATATATCAACCCAATATAGTTTCTAGTATATACTAACAAGAATATTAAATACCAACTATCAAACTAATCACTAACTACTAATATGTATACACATGTACACATATCTACTACTAACATACAAAACTTATATACATATATATATATCTAACTAACAAGAATGCATAAGAGATATATATACTTATCACTAAATAGCTACATATCTACCAATTATCAAACTAACAATGCATATTTAAATAACTATCAAGTTAACTATCCATCTGCGTAGCTATACATACTGTTGATTCTGTTGCTCGTAGACTCTGTTGAAACGTTGTTGCTGCTGTCGCTATTTTGCTGTTACTGTCGCTGGTTACTGTCACTGTTGGCTGCTGCTATCTGTAGAAGCATAAAAAATACGCTGGGAAGAGCTACGCAGCCTCTTGATACAGAGCAGCGTAAGCAGAGGCCTTCAGAGCCATCAGGCGTACAACAGAGTTTTCTCCGCTAAAATACAGCATAAAGAATAAAGCTCAAAGGACCATCCGCATAAGTACAGTACGTCCAGGCCGCTCCAGCGTGAACAGAGTTCTTCATCGCCTCCATGGCGTAAAACTCATCCGCTCTCAAAGCAGCGTTATAGCATACGAGGAACGCTTCATCTTCCCCGAAATGAACCTGTCAAGTCACGCAGTGAATCTGACCTCTGACTCCTGACAAAAGGTGATGCACGGCTACCCAGACGATGGCTGAAAACGATGGCAGACCTCTCGGGACGGTCCCACAGTATGATGGCGGATCTCACCATTTAATGCAGAGGATTTGGTAAAACATCACCAAACCGTTGTTTACTGGAGTCCCCTCAGCATAAACCGCTCTTTTGCATACAAGAGAATACGTCGCCCTATTTTACGCAGGCAAACATGAGCTATTTTATGCTCCGTAGTAGACAAACTGCCTGCCACGTCAAAAGCTGTACTTTGTACGGGATTCGAGGCACGTCTCCATGTCTAATTGCACAGAGCGGTGACAGTTTCTCTCAAGACACGTCTCTGCGACGGGTGCACAGAAGGCCTGCAGACCTTCGAAACACGCCTCCGCATTTAATGCATAAAATGATGGCAAATCTCTGCAAGAGATTTGGTTATATCTTCAAAATTCGTAATTCCGGCTAAGGCGTCCACATCAGCACGATATGCAGCGGCTTCTACGCCCATTCAGGATCTGTGCTCAAGCGGCTTCTACGCCCATTCTGGCACGATATGCAGCGACTTCTACGCCCATTCAGGATCTGTGCTCACGCGGCTTCTACGTCCATTCTGGCACGATATGCAGCGGCTTCTACGCCCATTCAGGATCTTTGCTCACTCGGCTTCCATGACTACTCAGTCTCTACGACCACTCAGTCTCTACGACTGTTCAGCTTCTATGCCTGCTCGGCTTCTATGCCTACTCGGCTTCTATGCCTGTTCGGCTTTTATGCCTACTTGGCTTCTATGCCATGGTAACAGACATTTGGCTTCTACGCCAACCTCTTTTACACAATGGATACCTACCCACGTGGCTTTTACGCCGTGATCTTAGTAGCAACCATACGTGTTGTGTCCCCTTAGTTGGACCCACGTCACCCGCTCAGTCAAAAGATCATCTATACCTAGGCATTGGTTACTTTAACCGTTGTGTAAAAGGGTGCTGTATTTTCCACTCCTCGGTTGCTATACCAACGGAGTGGTCACTGTCAGCAAAGACTCTATAAATAGAGGCCCCTGTCAATGGGGAACAAGGTCAGAAAATTTGGTCAAGAATACCAATATCAGATCCAAGGTCGACAATTGGAGAAGATCGAACAAGGAGGAGTAGAGAGAGAGAGAGAGAGAGCCCGGAGCTCAGGCAAAGAGCGAGGATCGACGACTTCGGCATCGTGCATCCACCCTCTCCTACAACCTTCGAAGCTGCTACCTGTCTTCCACGGCACTTCTTCAACATCGCGTGGTCCAAGGGCTAAAGTGATCGACCGCAGATCAGACACCTATAGCAATTTATACCCAGATTAAATAAATTGTACTCCCATATCCTCGTATAGGATTACATTGTACAAGTTTGTTTGTAAACCAAAGGGCGCGGGTTTCGCACAAACCCCGTCATTGAAATATACTTTCATTCTTTCGTTTAATACCACAAACAAGATGGCGACTCTGCTGGGGACGTCTTTCTCTTCTAACAAGAAAGTAATTGCTCAACGCGATGCGGTATCTATTGGAACCGTGAAGAAGATGCTGGTCGTTCATTTCGACCAGTCTGCTTACGAAGACATGCTTTGAACCGGGGGTAGCTCTCACTCTCTCTCCGTCCAAGACAACAGGAAGCTGCACAAAGTGTGGATGCCCAAGACATCCTCTACCATTCCTGTGGACTCTCCGATCTCTCCGACCAATGAGGTGGTAGCATCGCTCCCTCCGTGCCCTGCACGTAAAATTCAGTCTACCGCTACGCGCGGTATAGACAAAACTTCGGGCAAGGCCTCTGCGCCAACCCAGAAGTATCCACTGCGCTCTACGCGTAGGAACCAGTCTTCCGCTACGCGCGGTACAGACAAAACTTTGGGCAAGGCCTCTGCGCTAACCCAGAAGTATCCACTACGCTCTACGCGTAGGAACCAGTCTCCCGCTATGCGCGGTACAGACAAAACTTCGGGCAAGGCCTCTGCGCTAACCCAGAAGTATCCACTGCGCTCTACGCGTAGGAATCAGTCTCACGCTACGCACGGTACAGACAAAACTTCCGATGGTGCCTCAACGCCAAATTGGAAGAACAGATCACGCTCCACGCGCGAAACAACATCTGACTTCTACGGTAAAACAGATGAGTGCGGTGATCTCCGCAAGGGGAAGCAAGCAGGCGAATTTTCAGCCTCTCGGCCTTTACGCCAGCAAGAGAACAATCTGCCTACCCTCCGGATTACGTGAGAAGCCGATGGACGACTAAGAACCTGTTCAGCTTTACGTCGGTCTGAGCAGATCCCCAAATTACGTCACGACGCAGGACAAGCTCAGATTACGGGAAGGCCCCCTCCCCAGGGATTATCCGCCGCCCAGATGGCCAGCTTATTATACACAGGTGGAATAGGGAAAGCCAGGGTGCCCAATCTCCGCGTGCCCACTGATAGGAACAGAAGAAACAAGTCGTCGTCCTCTTCTGTAAATTCTTCGGACCTACGGGATTATCTAACCCAGAAATGCGAAGGCAGGAATCATAAACAGCCTGCAGTTCCCCTAACAATCAAACGCGGGGAGATCTTATGGGAGGATACGTCAATGTCTGATGTCGTCATCACAGGTGGGCCACAGGAAGACTCCATCTTTATCATCCCATCCACCCACGATGATTAGCGTCCTATAATCTTCGGTAGTAGGCGGAACACTCCAGTCGTACAGAAAGAATCACGTGAGTCTGAATCTGGCAGAATATAAACCCACAGATACAGCCCACAAGTATTAAATATTATGCGAAATATGGGTTACGACTTAAAACTAAAACAAGGTCTCAACTATGGGAAAGGTAGGCGAACGCCGGTGCGCAGTAATTCTCGCTATCAAGAAGCTCATTTCGGGTTGGGATATGCCGCGTCTCTCAAGAGACCAAAAATCTCAAAGTCCAGTCCTGAACAACCAGAGACAGTTCTTGATGAATCGGTCTCTATGGCCAGGAACCGCGGCATGTCCGGAGGTAACATACCTCGACAGGACAAAGTGACATCCAAGGCCAGGGGTAAAATCCCCTCAAAGGCCGTAGATGATACAACAACGACCATCTTTTCACGAGACCACGAAATTCGGACATCAGGAGCCCGAATACCAAAAGGAACCTTCTCCTTCAGCGAAGACGACATCATTGAGATCTTCGATATGTTGATAAAAGAGCACAAGCTTCACCTACCCAACATCAGACGTCCTGAGAGGGCTGGCAAAGTGGATGACCCAGATTATTGTCTCTTCCATCGGTACACACATCACCCCACAAAGGCGTGCTACGTGCTAAAAAGGAAGATTCAGGAGTTGATAGAGGCCAAGGTCATCACTTTGAATCTGTAAACGAGGGGACAGCCCTTACCCGATTGGATTTCCATTCTTACATAACAAATTGCTCCCGCCAAGATTCATGTGTGTAAAAACAAGGAAGATATCTTTGAACAAAGCTCCCTACACAAAGACAGCCATGTCCATATCACCTCTGAGCAGATACGCACTTCTATCTCCGATAGAATTGCATCCCAAGAAGTTTGTCATGTTCATATTACCTCTGAATAAACTCCCGACCGTCAATTATCATGTCCATATTACCTCTGATAATCGACTGTCACCTACACCTAACATCCGTACTTAACTCTAAGTATGCCAGTGGTGTTAAGTCCATAAAAGCTGCCATGTCCATATCACCTCTGAGCAGATACGCACTTCCATCTTCGATAGAATTGCAACCCAATAAGTTCGTCATGTTCATGTTACCTCGGAATAAACTCCCGACCGTCAATTATCATGTCCATATTACCTCTGATAATCGACTGTCACCTACACCTAACATCCGTACTTAACTCTAAGTACGCCAGTGGTGTTAAGTCCATAAAAGCTGCCATGTCCATATCACATCTAAACAGATACGCACTTCCATCTCCGATAGAATTGCATCCCAAGAAGTTTATCATGTTCATGTTACCTCTGAATAAACCTCCGACCGTCAATTATCTTGTCCATATTACCTCTGATAATCGACTGTCACCTACACCTAACATCCGTACTTAACTCTAAGTACGCCAGTGGTGTTAAGTCCATAAAAGCTGCCATGTCCATATCACCTCTGAGCAGATACGCACTTCCATCTCCGATAGAATTGCATCCTAAGAAGTTTGTCATGTTCATGTTACCTCTGAATAAACTCCCGACCGTCAATTATCATGTCCATATTACCTCTGATAATCGACTGTCACCTACACCTAACATCCGTACTTAACTCTAAGTATGCCAATAGTGTTAAGTCCATAAAAGCTGCCATGTCCATATCACCTCTGAGCAGATACGCACTTCCATCTCTGATAGAATTGCATCCCAGGAAGTTTGTCATGTTCATGTCACCTCTGAATAAACTCCCGACCGTCAATTATCATGTCCATATTACCTCTGATAATCGACTGTCACCTACACCTAACATCCGTACTTAACTCTAAGTACGCCAGTGGTGCTAAGTCCATAAAAGCTGCCATGTCCATATCACCTCTGAGCAGATACTCACTTCCATCCCTGATAGAATTGCATCCCAAGAAGTTTGTCATGTTCATGTTATCTCTGAATAAACTTCCGACCGTCAATTATCACATCCATATTACCTCTGATAATCGACTGTCACCTACACCTAACATCCGTACTTAACTCTAAGTACGCCAGTGGTGTTAAGTCCATAAAAGCTGCCATATCCATATCACCTCTGAGAAGATGTGTGCCTCCATTCCTGGCAGATGTCACAAGGACGGCTCGTCACCCCCCCGACTCACCTAGTGCTCCCGAACAAGTACTATCAGCAAATATGGTGATGACAGATCCCTCAGAAGCAGAGGAACGAGATTCTAAGCCGTTTGAGAATGACTCTTGGGCTCAACAAATGGATACACAGTGGGAATTCCGCTTCGAACAGAGGGAACCTCCAACCAAAGGCGAAGTTATCCAAATCAATGTTGGGGGTGAGCTTTCGCCAAAGCCGATATTTATCAGTGACAATCTTCCACCAGCCAAAAGGAAAGAAATCATACAGCTGATAAAGGAATACATCGACATCTTTGCATGGGATTATGGAGACATGCCGGGCCTAGACCCGAAGGTGGCTACTCACAAACTCAACATATTGACTAACTCAAAGCCTGTGAAGCAGCACCAACGCCGGTTCCGACCGGACATGATGGACGCCATTGAAGCTGAAGTCAAAAAGCTGATAGCCTGTGGGTTCATCCGAGAAGAACAACATCCCGACTGGGTCGCCAACGTTGTCCCAGTCATGAAGAAAAATGGGAAGGTACGTATCTGCATCGATTACCGAGATCTGAATGCGGCCTGCCCCAAGGATGAATTTCCTCTTCCCATCACGGATATCATGATCGACAACACCTGCGGTTTTGAACGCATATCTTTCATGGACGGGTTCTCAGGATACAATCAGATCAAGATGCATCCTGAAGACGAGAAGCACACTGCCTTCCGCACCCCGTTGGGAGTGTATTGCTATATGGTCATGCCCTTCGGATTGAAGAACGCCGGGGCTACATACCAACGGGCTATGAGCGGCATATTCCATGAATATTTACGCAAAACAGTAAAATGTTACGTAGACGACATAGCCGTCAAGAGCCGCCTCAAGGATGATCACATTCAGGACCTAAGGACGGTATTCGAGTTAATGCGTCGACATCAACTCAAGATGAACCTTACGAAGTCCTTCTTGGGCGTATCTAGTGGCAAATTCCTGGGATTTGTTATCACCGCCAAAGGCATCCAGGTGGACCCTGACAAAGTCCAGGCCATCGTAGAAATGCGACCACCCCGCAATCTGAGGGAACTCTGGGGATTTCAAGGCCGTCTGGCTTATATCCGGAGGTTCATATCCAACCTCTCAGGAAGATGCCAGCCTTTTTCGCACATCATGAAGAAAGGTGTATCCTTCGTATGGGACAAAACCTGTCAGCAAGCATTCGGGGAGATCAAACGCTACCTCACCAGTCCGCCAGTTCTGGTGCCCCCCATCATGGGGAAACCATTCTTGCTGTACGTCCGAGCAATGGATCATTCGCTAGGAGCTCTTCTAGCGCAGAAGAACGACGTGGGGCATGAGCAGGCTATCTACTACCTCAGCAGGATGATGGTCGGAGCCGAACACCGGTACAACCCAGTGGAGAAAGAATGTCTGGCTCTGATGTTCGCTATCCAAAAGACGCGGTACTACGTCACCGGCCAGACTATTCATATCATCTCCAGGATCAACCCTCTTCGAGTACTGATGAGCAAGCCGAGTATTCTTAATTCCCGACTCGCAACCTGGGCGATGCTGTTAATACCATATGACATGGTGTACATCCCGCAGAAGTCCATCAAAGGCCAAGCGTTGGCCGACTTTCTGGCTGCTCATCCAATCCCGGAGGCCTCCAAGTTATACGAAGACATTCCCGACGAAGTTACAGAGTGTAATTCTGCAATGGAAGTGACACATGGCAATTGTTCTTTGACGGCTCCTCCAGGACTGGTCCCCAGGGAAACGTGGTTTCAGGGGTAGGAATTGTCCTGGTCACTCCTGATAAACTCGTCATCTACCGGGCATACTCTCTTAATGAACCATGCTCCAATAATATGGCAGAATACAACGCCCTGTTGATCGGGCTCCAAGTCGCTGAAGAGCTGGGGGTCGAATCCCTGGAAGCTTTCGGTGATTCTCTGCTTATCGTCAATCAAGTCAGAGGAATATACAAAGTCCGGAATCCAGACCTCATCCCCTATCACCAAGCGACAATCGAGATAGCCATGACGTTCAAAGGGTTCTTCCTAGAGCATGTACCTCGATCTCAGAATCTGGAAGCTGATGCCCTGGCCAGTCTAGCTGCGGACTTAGCTACCCCTATAAGAAGGCAAGATTCGGTGATCCTTCTTAACAGAGATTTATTCTGCGTGAAGAACAACCTTTACATAGAACGCAGCCACGCTGTGAACACAGATCCCCCCGAAAGAGACTGGAGAAGTCCCTTCATAGATTTTGTCGCATACGGAATCTTACCAGAGGACCCCAAAGAAGCAGTATCCGTCAAGAGACGATCATTACGCTTCTATTTTGATGCATCTTCACGCTGCCTATATCGTCGAACCTACGACGGGCTGCTATTAAGATGTCTCTCAGACGACGAAGCACAACAGATTATCCGAGAAGCTCACGACGGCATATGCGGAGCGCATCAGCCCGGTCCTAAGCTACAGGATCGTATCAGGAGAATGGGCTACTACTGGCCCACTATGATCACAGACGCGATCAGCTATGCAAGACAATGCAGAGCCTGTCAGGTTCATGCAGACTTCATACACCAACCGTCTGAATATCTATATCCTACGGTCGTATCCTGGCCCTTCGAAGCATGGGGTATGGATATCGTCGGTCCCATTCACCCGTCTTCCTCCATAGGCCACCGGTTCATACTGGCCATCACGGATTACTTCTCCAAATGGGTAGAGACGATCCCTCTGGCTGAGGTAAAAGCGTCTGACGTAATCAGCTTCATCAAGCACCACGTCATTTATCGCTTTGGGATTCCTCGAAGGATAATCCATGACAATGGGCCTCAGTTCATCAGCCAAGCGTTTCATCGATTTTGCGATAAAAGTCGAATACATAATATTGCCTCTACGGCATATTATCCAGCTGCTAATGGTTTGGCGGAAGCTTTCAACAAAACCATTATCAAACTCCTGAAGAAGTTCGTCTCTTCAAACAAAAGAGACTGGAACGAGAAGCTGGGCGAATGTCTCTGGGTATACCGCACAACGGTACGGACACCTACAGGTTGTACCCCCTTTTTACTGGTCTACGGGAGCGAGGCAGTTCTTTCCATCGAAATCCAGATCCCGTCGCTCAGGATAACAGTGACTAGTGAGTTGACTCAAGAAAAGAATGACGTGTTAAGACTCCAAGAGCTTGAAGGATTAGACGAGAAATGCCTACAAGCTCAACAGCGCATCACGCTCTACCCAGCATGTATTTCCAAAACTTTTAATCATAAAGTGAAGGAAAGAGTGTTCAAGGTCGGCGAGCTAGTTCTAGCCGTAAGAAGGCCGATGATTCTTACCCACAGAAGTAAAGGCAAATTCCAGCCCAAGTGGAAAGGCCCTTATGTGATCGAGACAACGTTCTCGAACGGCGCCTACAGGATAGCCCAGCCTAATGGAGACCTGTTAATGGCTCCTATCAACGGCAAATTCCTGAAAAGGTACTATGCTTAATCTCCCCTGCTCAGGTGGGATATAGCAAGGATCTCGATTCTGACAAAACTACTTCCAAAACGCAATTAGTAGGGTTACGCTCTATCATGTCCGTATGACCTCTGAATAGATGTGCCCTGCTAAGAAGTTTATCGGGAGTCTATCATGTCCATACTACCTCTGATATCACTCTCACCAAAACCTGTCATTTACATTCCGAAATGATGGGTCCACAAAAGTCAGAAAAGAGTCGCCTTTATTTATTCCCGAGAGGGAGGCAGAATTACATCTGGGCAAGCAAAAAAGGGGAAATGATACATCATGATGGCTGGTGAGTTAGATTGTGAATCAGCCGCTCCAGCGTAGCTATCCTCTCATTCCTAAGAACCAAGGCGTCGGTACGAGCCTGCTCCAGCCGTGCCTCGGGAGTGTCCGTGAGGGTCAGATCAGCCTTTGCCCGAAGACAGCCCGCGCGTGCAGCTTCTGCACGGTCCAACTCCCGTCGCGCTGTGCTCAGTCGGCCAAACGCTACCTCCAGACCCGCCAACGACTGGGAAGCCCACTCCTCTGCCCGAGCGAGTTCTTCCTTCAGCATGGAGACCCTCGCTGCATTCCCTTCATGCTCAGAACGACACTGCGTCTCAACAGCAAGAGCCTCTTCCACGACAACTTTTCTCCTATCCACCTCCAGCTTATGCTTCTGGATAGAGTTGTCTAGGCTTTCCAGCTTCGTAGCAAGCCGAGCAGTCATGAGGTCAAACCGAGCCTGAACATCAGCATCGAGGCCCCGAGTCAGCCGCAAATGTTCGTTAATAGGTTGCTCTAATCCATTAACCACCGCCTCCAGGGCGTCAACTACCCCGGGATCACCGAGCTCCCTGATAACCCCGATCGAAGCGAGAGAAGTCTTTCTCAGGCGCTCAAAATCCAGACTCTTCGCTAACACCATTGATACCATCGTTCTCAAACGGTGTAGAAAAGGCTGGTATGTTGCTCGGTCAACGCAACTAGATCCGACTGAACGTCGGAAGCGTCTGCAATGTCAGCAAGTCCCTCTCCAGGGATGATTGCAGACGAGGTGGCCACAGCTGTCGCATCGACACATGGCATAATCGAAGAAGGTACGGTAACGGCGGTCGAAGTCGTCGCCACACTCACAAGAGGCAAGGTCACGACGACGTGTTTATCCTCCTCTCGAGGTGACGCTGCTGGCCTCGGGAAAGATTCTTCCATCTGCCTCGGCCACACAGGCAATCTCGCTCCGCTACCTGGAGCAGTAGCCGCCACAGCCACCTCTAACAAGGATTCTCCGGCATCGATGACCGGAACTATAGGAGGTCCCTCTCTAGAAGGCGAGGAACCTCCAGCCAAAGAATCATCCCCGATGTAGGGAGAGGCATGCTCACTCCCAGGAGCCTCAATACCAGGAATGCAGAGAGGACGAGCAACCGTCTCCTTCCTCCTCTTGCGAAGAGAAACTTCCTTCAGAGCAGAAGCCCGTCGCTTCCCAGAAGGGACTACCAAAGCCCCCGCAGGCAGAGGCACTTCGTACCTCGGCACCGACACCAGAGGCTCATCCGGAGTACCAGACTCCTCACCTTCGTCCGAAGAAACCGAAGGGACGTCAACTCTTCCCCCAGGCTTGGGAGAAGGCACCCGGAAGCTTCCACGCACGTCGAAATCACGATGGAAGGTGTTAATCGCCACGTAAAACTGGGCGTAAGAATGGAGAATGCGAAGCTCCGTGGAGGTTATAACGACCGGCACAATGAAGGTTGCCCTCGTACAACCCATGGTGAAATATCGCCACCCTCTAGCTCCATCAATGAGTCCGCCCCTGGACCAAAAGCTGGTAACGACATTGCCCACATGCAACTGATCATACCCAAACTGCCTGGCCAACCGACTAGGCAAGTAGGGCTCGAAGAAGCAGTGATCTTCGCTCCTGTACAGCAGATGGGAGGGTCTAATACAGACCAACCAGTTAAAAGCTTCCGTGAAAAGGTCGGTCTTCTTTCCACCTGAATCCTCAAGCCGCACCCCTGATTGATTGCGATACATGGGGGGAGCAGTACAGAGGAGCTTCCAACCGTGGCTGAGGTTCAATACCAGCCGGCAGTCTAAAACTGTGCTCACATTCTAGGAGGAATCCTTGTAATTCAGCAAGAATATACCCCCCGAGCTGCTACCGGACCCAGGAGACATCACCCGGGGATTGTGGAGAATCAACCATCCCATCAAGTATAGGTATGGAAATTCTACCCTGGGAAAACTTTCACGTCGAGCTTCGTCGACGAGCAACCCGTCAGTTATGGCTCTTAAGCCAGCCTGTATACGGCACACCATGGCAGGAAGCAAGCCCAGTCTTGCCCCAAACACCAGGCGCACTGTCGGCCACAGGATGTTCTGGTGAATGCGGTCCGCGGACGCGGTACCGGGCACCACTACTCGGCGCAGCCATATGGAGAGGAAACCAGCCAGCTGGGCTTCCTTAGACAATGGCCTGCGATAGTGCCTCAAGTAACTACATGCCTTAGTGCCTTCCGGGTACTTTCCTACCCCCTCGACAAGAGTCTGATCCGAAGCTTCAGCCTTCTCCATAAGAGTCTCCACAACCTGGACACTAAGCACGCCCAAACAGTTCACGGGCTCATTCTTGCCACCCGAGGCTTTCTCCGACCTGGCGGCCCTGGCTCGGTGGAAGAAGAGGTAGGACATCCACTTGGTGGTATGAGCCAAATCAGAAGGCTCGTTATAAAAGGTGGTGCACGCGAAGTATTGACACATCAGCTCCTGATATACTTCCGCCACCCGAGGGTCCAAATCCCCCAACTCCCGGTTGGTGGGAACATACTCTTCATATGGAGTATCCCCCATCGGCAGTCTCGAGACAACTGCCATCTCGTGGAGCGCCAATCCCAACTCCCCCAGTGGAGTGGCAAAGGTTCCGGTGAGCGGAATGTACCGCTCCATCAGCGCTAGGAACAAATTAGGGTTCGGAGGCAACCCGACGCTCGTCGCACTCACAGCGGCATATAGTCCAATGCCCTCCAACTCTCTCCGGAATTGCTTCAAGGCCCAGTCAACTAGGCATCTCCATCGGGAGTTCGTTGGGGCGATCCACCCATTGCACCGAGGATTCTCCTTGGGATATACCCCACCTCGACCCATAAAGTCGTTGCAGAAGGTCGGCAATTGGACCGACTGGATCACCAAGCTATCTTCACTTGGAACACTGCCCGGGCATAGTCCTCTGAACAATATCACAACGCCGGAGGGGCGACTGACGAATGACCCCTGGTCAGCTCCTTTCAGATAAAAAATCTTTTCTGGCTTGCCGTGAAGATCAGGAGTCAGCGTCCACGACATCTTCCTATGATGCGTCGCATAGAAGAAGGCCGAGATGGGATAATCTCTCGGCATTGTTGGCAGGTACAAAAACAAATTCCCGGCTGGGAAGACCCAGGGCTCCCTCTTAGGCTTCGTCTGGGACTGTTTGTCGATCATGTCCCCAAAAAGGAAAGACGGCTTTACGTACGGCTCCCCGTCTACATAAGTCAGAGGCTCCCCGTTGATCATGCTCAGCAGCATTCGCTCGTCCTGAGCCGATATTAAGATCCTCCTTCCTTCAGGGTACTGGGGTCCGAAGATAGGAAATGCCACGTGGGACAGATCCTCCAGGTAGTTCGAGTGCAGCATCCCAGTAGCGGAGTCTATCACCTCGGCCAGTGGAGACTCACCCAAGTCAACTACAAAAGTGCAAGGAAAATACGTCATCACAAGTCTTGCACGAACATACGGACCGAAAGAAACGACAGTCTGTGCTCTACGCAGGATTGTGCAAATCTGGCAATTTTACGCCGGTGGTCCCCCCACAAGCGTAAAATTCAAATATTACGATATACCCCAATTTTTGGTAGCCAGAGCTTTTACGCTCAGAACTACGAAAATATGGAGTCTTTATGCTGACACATTAGAAATGTAGGCGTAAAAGATGAAAACGCCTCCGTATATCATCTTCCTCAAGAAGAGGCTATCAGCACAGAAGATGACCTAGCGCGGTCACGTTCAACGTGTGCGAAGGATTTTTTGTCGTTTTTGTCAACCCGAAGGCTTTACCTCTAAGACCGGGTGCACTGCTCGTCGGCAGGGCACTTCGCTCAGAAGGAAGTTCGCCTTGACCGACCAAAGACTCCCTCGCTGGGGCGGAAGAATGAGAAGAGGAACCTATACCCTTTCCCTTGGCGGAGGAGGTCTGTTTTGACGCCATTTTCTGAAGACTCGAGATGCTCGGAGAGAGAACGAAGAAAAACTCGAACAGTAGAAAGCTCTCTTTCGCAGAAGACGGATAAAAAGTTTCTCTCTCAGAAAACTTGGGATATATATAGAGTTCGGGCCGACTCCTCGAATCCTCAGACGGACAACTCGAGACCCTAACCAAATCTCGCGAAATTAAATAATGGGTTATGATTGGATGCCACGTCAGCCCACTAACCTTGAAAGACGGACAGTTAGCAAATTCGAAAAGTTTTTCGTGCAAAGACGGTTCAGCAGGTCCTACGCTGAAGGAGCTTTCTACGCTCGACAGCAACAGATCTACGGTTTTACGCTCGCAAGCTATAAGTCTATGGTTTTACGCCCGGATGCCTTTGTGCTCAGTAGCTTTTACGCTCGAAAGGCTACAAATCTACGACTTTACGCTCAGCAGATACCAAATCGATGATCTCACGCTCGGTGGCGCTCAGTTTACGCTCAGAAGCAAACAGGTCTGCAAGACTTCACGCTCGGAGAAATTTTCTTTTCAGGAGCTACAGATAAACAGTTCTACGCTAAAGGAGCTTCCTACGCTCGACGGCTACGAATCTACAACTTTACGTTCGACAGCTACAAGTCAGGTTTTTGGCCCGGATGCCTTTGTGCTCAGTAGCTTTTATGCTCGAGAGGCCACAAACCCATGACTTCACGCACAGGAACTACAAGTCTACGATTTCACGCTCGACGGTGTTTTACGCCCGGAGGCTACAGACTGATAATTTCTCGCTCCACGACTTTCCGTATATTCCAACAGTCCCCAAGACGGTCAATTACAGGAGTTCACACAGAAGATACTCCTCCTTGGCCTCAACATATCCCAAGTACCCAAAACATACAAGAGTTCAAACATTAAGAAATTACTCTTCTCGGGTCAATTGGAGGTTCATCCAGACTCCAGTCTGAATATCTCGTCTATCAAAAGATGGCAACTCAGTTTTGACAGCCATTCCTCGACCTTGTTCCAAGGGATTTTCGAGAAGTCACTCTTGAAGACGAAGACTGGAAAAAAAAAATCTGTTCACCAGAAGTTCAGAGCTCTACGCGATTCCTCAGTCCTAGTAACAGGACAGTTCTAAAAATGTTCAAAATGCTCTACAGCGTTCTATGGACTACTCGCTATACGTAAAGGATAGGACCTAGCACTCTTTCTACAGAGTCGACGTACAGATTCAGACGTGTTGAAGCTGCACATATTCAGACTTCACAGCAACGTATGGCAAGATGATAATATGGAGAAGAAAGGCGATTTTATTAAAAATCAAAATCATGATTACATATGAGAAAAATCTAATCTACAAGGGTTTTCTTTTTATTTTTATGATTACATCTGAGGGAAACTCCGTCTACAAAGGAGATACCCCCTCGTCGTCTGAAGATCGCCCAGAAGCTGTTCTGACAGGTTCTCCCTGGACTTCAATTCTTCATCCATCTTCTCCGGCAGTCAGTCAGCTCCAGCAAACTGACCGATATGGCAATGATCACCGGCGGGCACGACAGAGTTGGGGCTTGCATAGATTTTGCAGATCCCATGCACCGCGCGCCGCTCAGGCCGGGACAGAACGAGTCTGTCTGACTCTCGTCACCGGAGGGCATCGAGAGAAGGCGCGGCATGCCAGCCGCCGTGGTCAAATACGACCCTTCCTCTCTCCTGGGGCAACGCCATACAAAGTTGCTGATTATCCCGAGCAAGGGAGGCTAAGATATCCTTCCATGATCCATCGTTGCAGTGGATACTTGCTCGAAAACGTCATCTTTTTTGGCTCCTTACATGCTGGAAGAACATGATCTCCTTCTTCCTCAAATCGACCCGGCGAACTCCGGTGATCATCTCTGCGTGGGGATGAAGATGTGGGGAGAACAGGCTAACTCCCCCAGCCTTTTATAGGCAAAAGAGATCACAGCGGTCCACCATAAATCTGCCATAAAGTCTGCACCGACCATTTCAACGCTCCATTCAGAAATGTTTCGAGTTACGAGGGGCCGTTCATGCTTCGTTCAAAGCGTTTCAAATTCCAAGGAATTTAAAAGCTCTGAAGGGGATCTTGTAGAAGCATAAAAAATACGCTGGGAAGAGCTACGCAGCCTCTTGATACAGAGCAGCGTAAGCAGAGGCCTTCAGAGCCATCAGGCGTACAACAGAGTTTTCTTCGCTAAAATACAGCATGAAGAATAAAGCTCAAAGGACCATCTGTATAAGTACAGTACGTCCAGGCCGCTCCAGCGTGAACAGAGTTCTTCATCGCCTCCATGGCGTAAAACTCATCCGCTCTCAAAGCAGCGTTATAGCGTACAAGGAACGCTTCATCTTCCCCGAAATGAACCTGTCAAGTCACGCAGTGAATCTGACCTCTGACTCCTGACAAAAGGTGATACACGGCTCCCCAGACGACGGCTGGAAACGATGGCAGACCTCTCGGGACGCGTCCCACAGTATGATGGCAGATCTTACCATTTAATGCAGAGGATTTGGTAAAACATTACCAAACTGTCATTTACTGGAGTCCCCTCAGCATAAACTGCTCTTTTGCATACAAGGGAATAAGCCGCCCTATTTTACACAGGCAAACATGAGCTATTTTACGCTCCGCAGCAGACAAACCGCCTGCCACGTCAAAAGCTGCACTTCGTACGGGATTCGAGGCACGTCTCCATGTCTAATTGCACAGAGCGGTGACAGTTTCTCTCAAGACACGTCTCTGCGACGGGTGCACAAAAGGCCTGTAGACCTTCGAAATACGCCTCCGCATTTAATGCATAAAATGATGGCAAATCTCTACAAGAGATTTGGTTATATCTTCAAAAGCCATAATTCTGGCTAAGGCGTCCACATCAGCACGATATGCAGCGGCATCTACGCCCATTCAGGATCTGTGCTCAAGCAGCTTCTACGCCCATTCTGGCACGATATGCAGCGGCTTCTACGCCCATTCAGGATCTGTGCTCAAGCGGCTTCTACACCCATTCTGGCACGATATGCAGCTGCTTCTACGCCCATTCAGGATCTTTGCTCACTCGGCTTCCACGCCTACTCAGTCTCTACGACCACTCAGTCTCTACGACTGTTCGACTTCTATGCCTGCTCAACTTCCATGCCTACTCGGCTTCTATGCCTGTTCGGCTTTTATGCCTACTTGGCTTCTATGCCATGGTGACGGACATTTGGCTTCTACGCCAACCTCTTCTACACAATGGATACCTACCCACGTGGCTTTTACGCCGTGATCTTAGTAGCAACCGTACGTGTTGTGTCCCCTTAGTTGGACCCACGTCACCCGCTCAGTCCAAAGATCATCTATACATAGGCATTGGTTACTTTAACCATTGTGTAAAAGGGTGCTGTACTTTCCACTCCTCGGTTGCTACACCAACGGAGTGGTCACTGTCACCAAAGACTTTATAAATAGAGGCCCCTGTCAATGGGGAACAAGGTCAAAATATTTGGTCAAGAATACCAATATCAGATCCAAGGTCGACAATTGGAGAAGATCGAACAAGGAGGAGTAGAGAGAGAGAGAGAGAGAGAGAGCCCGTAGCTCAGGCAAAGAGCGGGGATCGACGACTTCGGCATCGTGCATCCACCCTCTCCTACAACCTTCGAAGCTGCTACCTGTCTTCCACGGTACTTCTTCAACATCGCGTGGTCCAAGGGCTAAAGTGATCGACCGCAGATCAGACACCTATAGCAATTTATACCCAGATTAAATAAATTGTACTCCCACATCCTCGTATAGGATTACATTGTACAAGTTTGTTTATAAACCAAAGGGCGCGGGTTTTGCACAAATCCCGTCATTGAAATACACTTTCATTCTTTCGTTTAATACCACAAACATTATCGTTGTTGGCTGCTACTGTCGCTGTTTTCGTCACTATTGCTATCATTGTTGGTTGTTGCTGTCGTTGTTGGTGCTGCTGTCGATGTTTCTGTCGTTGTTGTTATCGTTGTTGGTTGCTGTTGTCGCTATTTCCGTTGATGTTTTGTGTCTGAGTCCCCCTCTCTTATACATACACAACCTCTGCATCTATATACATACATATATAACTAGATACATATATATATATAACCACTTACCCACATAACACCTATGTACATATAGATACCAATATAGATCAATTTATCTATATAACACTCCTCTCAACTATACATATAAGTATATATAAACACATATATATACATAAGTACATATATATAAATACACATTTACATATATACGTATATGAACATAACACATATATACTACTATATTCCATACATATATATACAAATATACATATATATTCCACTTACATATATACATATATCATACTATTCAATTAGCTATATATATAGATGTATATCTACAAATATATACAAACACATATGCATATATATATATATTAATGCACTAGTACATATAACTACATATATAGACATAACAATATATATATATATATATATATATATATATATATATATATATATATATATATATATGAATACATCTATTACAATAGCTAAGAACGATAGAAATTGGTTCTAGAATGCAACACAACAAACACGTGGAGTGCATCGCACCCGTATCACACTAGATCTATGATACGCTTGCGATACGAGTCCACCACACAACCAAACATATTCCGAAGGACACAAGCAAGTCTAAATTACTATATATAAATAATACGAAGAGTCAAACACATATCTACGTGTCTGTATCAAAATATGACATGCATAAAGTCCCGTATCGGAGGAAAAACTCCCAAATCAACATGTATCACCAAATTATTGGGATACGACCCACAAGTATCCAATTGTGAACACGGCACTAGCCACAAATAAGCAAACACATGCCAATTTGGTTTATATGACCAATTGACAAACACAACAAGTGTCAATCTCGGAATTCCTCTAAAATTGACACAAAAAGTACTTTAACTGTCTCCATAGGCCTCCTATGAACATAATTCTAATTCCTATGGTAGCCTATGCAAATGGGGTGGTTTCTCATGGTTAAATCTTAGATTTAGAACCTAATAAAAGAAAAAAATTGAATTGTACCTATTGGAAGATGGATTCCCAATACAACCTCCAAATTTGATAAAATTAGCCTTCAACTTGTAGATCCTTGTTCCTCTTTGTAGATCCTTACTTCCTCCTTCTAGATCCTTGCTCTACTAACCTCTAATGGTGATTTGGGAAGGAATTTGGATAAAATTTGGTAGAAAATTGATATGGGAATGAAGGAATTTGGTTGAGAAAAATTCTAGATCTAGTTTTGAAATGAAAAGAGAAGAGAGAAACTTTTTTCCCTCTTTGTATAGGCCGGCCACTTGACCCCCTTCCCGAGTCTCTATGTAATATCCATTATACCCCTTGGGGCCTCTCACGAATAAATAATTAAGGAGGAAAGGTTCTAGTCTAATAGTTTTAATTAAACTAATCATCCTCCTAATGAATGGGCTTCTAATTGGGCTCAATTCTAACTAATTATAAATATTGGTCCATGCGTCTAAACTAAACTAGCTAGGTCTACTAACACAAGTCCAAAACAAAAAACTAATATCTAACAATAATTAAATAATACCATAAATAATTGTTCATCATACGCAATATTTAATTAATTATAAAATTATCAAAATATCCTGTCTAAGAAAATGTGGTAGTGACAAGTCTACCCCCCTTAAAATAATTTTGTTCTCGAAATTCAAAGACAAAACTACCCACATAAAATAAATAAAACATAACAGAAAGAACAGAACAATCTAGGAAAGAACATATCAGAACATACCTCAAGGCACAAACAAATATGGATAACGCTCTCGCATTTCATCATCTCTCTCCCAAGTAGACTCTCCCGGAGAGTGATGCCTCCATATGACGCATACCAAGGGAATAGTCTAGTTCCTCAGCACCTTCTCTCTCTGATCGAGAATCTCAACTGGATGCTTTGGATAGCTAAGAGTAGGGCCCACCTCTATCTCTGAGTGATCCAACACGTGACTAGGATCTGCCACGTATTGTCTCAACTATGATACATAAAACACGTTGTGCACTCCCTCCAATGTAGGTGGTAAGTCTAGTCTGTAAGCAACTGTACCGACCCTCTCTAGAATAGTAAAAGGTCCGATGAATCGCGGACTAAGCTTTTTGCCTCCACCGAAGCGAATCGGGCCTCGTGTCGGAGAAATCCTCAGAAACACCAAACCACCAACCTAGAACAAAAACAAACTTAAGAAATTAATCTATAGCAAACAACCAATAACAAGCACAAAACAAAAATCTAAAACTATACCTCAAACTCCAAAGGTCTCCGGTGGCTATCGGCCCAATGCCGTTGTCTGTCCTGCGCTACTCGAAGTCTATCTCTGATCAGCTTAACCTTCTCCGCTGCATCCACAACCATCTTTGGCCCTAGCAAAACTCTCTCTCCAATATCATCCTATGGCAAAGGATTATGACATCTTCGACCGTATAGAGCCTCAAATGGTGACATCTCTATACTAGCCTAATAGCTATTATTGTAAACAAACTCTACCAAATGGAGATGGTTCTCCCAAGAACCCCTAATATCTAGTATACAAGTGCACAACATATCCTCGAGAGTCTGAATAGTCCTCTCTGACTGCCAATCTGTCTGGGGATGATATGTAGTACTGAACTTGAGCTGGGTGCCTAAACAGGCCTGCAAACTCCTACAAAAATGAGAAGTTAAACGACTATCCTGATTCAAGACTATGATGACGAAAACTCCATGTATCCTGATGATCTGCCTTACATACATCTCTGCCAGCTTTTTCGTAGACAAACCCACCTTGAAAGATAAAAAGTGGGCCGACTTGGTCAACCTGTCAACGATGACCCAAATCGCGTCTTTCCCTCCTGGAGATCGTGGAAGTCCTGACATAAAATCTGTAGTAATGTGCTCCCACTTTCACTCTGGAATGGGTAAGGGCTGAAGTAAACCTCCTGGCCTTTACCTCACGGCTTTCATCTGCTGGCACACTAAGCATCTGGATACAAATTGTGCCACTTTCCTCTTCATGCCATACCACCACACACTCTCTTGTATATCCCGATACATCTTGTTAGCACCTGGATGTATGAAATACTGAGAGCGATGTGCTTCCTGTAATACTTCATCACGTAGCTCTCCACTAGGCACACATAATCTAACACCATGCCGCAAAGATCCATCCTCAGCAATAGTAAAATCATCCTCCAATTATGCTCTCACCTGAGCTCTGATGCTCCTCAGAGATACATCCTCATACTGTGCTGCCTTGATCCTGTCCATCAACTATGAGTGTATCTGCAACCCCGACATCTACATAGCAAACCAGGAACTATCACCTCAATGCCCAAGCTCTCCAAGTCCTCAAACAAATATCGATCATGTGTCAAGAACATAGCTATCGGATACCTGCTCAAGGCATCGGTAACTACATTAGCTTTTCCAGGATGATACTGCATGAATATGTCAAAATCCTTCATCAGTTCCAACCACCGACGGTGCCCCATTTTCAACTCCTTCTGCGTAAAAATAGTGTTTCCACAATACTCTTCGTACAAATAGTATTTCCACAACTTCAGGACAAAGATGACTACTGCCAACTCCAAATCGTAGGTAGGATAGTTCTTCTCATAAGGACGCAATTGCTTAGATGGATAGGTAATTACTTTCCCATTCTGCTGAAGACCACAATCCAAACCTTTTTTCGATGTATCTCTATAAATAGTGAAACCTCCAAACCCTGATGGCAATGTCAAAATAAGAGCAAACGTCAACCTCGTCTTCAATTCCTCAAAAGCAACCTGACACTCCTCCGTCCAAATAAACTCTATATCCTTCCTGGTGAGTCTGGTCATTGGCTCGACAATCCTCAAAAAATCTTACACAAACTTCCTGTAATAGCCTGCCAATCCCAAGAAACTCCTGATCTCTGCTACTGAACTCGGGGTCTTCCAAGACTCAACTGTTGCGATCTTCTTCGGATCCACTGAAATTCCATCACCAGTCACAACATGTCCCAAGAACTCCATCTTGTCCAGAAAGAACTCACACTTGGACAGTTTCCCGTATAGCTTCTCCTTCCTCAGCACATCCAACATAATTAACAAATACTCCTCGTGCTCCTCCGATGTCTTCGAGTATATGAGTATGTCATCGATGAACACTACCATGAACTTGTCAAGGTACTGATGGAACACCTTATTCATCAAATTTATAAATACTACCGGGACATTAGTCAACACAAACGACATCACCATAAACTCATACTGACCATACTGAGTCCTAAAAGCAGTCTTCGATATATCCTCCGGCTTTACTTTCACCTAGTGGTAGCCTGATCTTAAATCTATCTTAGAAAATACCTTGACACCACTCAACTGATCAAATAAGTCATCAATCCGTAGAAAAGGGTATTTATTCTTAATAGTGAGATTATTCAATACCATGTAATTAATGCACATGAGCACTGATCCATCCTTCTTCGGTACAAATAATACTGGGGCTCCCCATGGTGAAGAACTCGATCTGATAAATCTCTTATCCTGTAATTCGTCCACATGCTTCTTCAGCTCGACCAGCTCATTGTTGTTTACTCTATAGACATGCTATAAAATTGGTTCTGCACCTGGCACCAAGTCTATAGAGAATTCAATATCTCGATCTGGCGGCAATCCTGGCAATTCCTCAGAAAATACATCCAAAAACTATGCTATCAACGGATGCGGCAACTCCTTGTCTTCCATCATAGCTCCACAGATATTTCTTCTCCCTGTTCTACAGCTCCTCTAGCAAACTCGAACTTTGGCTCTCCTGGCGGGCTAAACAAAACTCTACTTCCTCTACAATCTATACTAGCATGGTGCCTACTTAACCAATCTATCCCGAGTACAATATCGTAGCTCGAAAGTGGCATTACAAGTAGACACGCACTTAACTCACGGCCTCCCATAGTAACTCTTCGATCCTTGCAAATATTATTAACCAAGATAATGTCTCCCCCAGTCATGATCTTGCAAGTCCTTGTCACGACCCGCACTCGGTATAGGGGCACGAGTACATGGTATGTCCAGCCTACGCCGCATCATCGACGGTAGAATGTTGTCTTGGTCTTTTATACTATCTAATATCTCACATAATGTATATAAAATATTGTAATACCATCTTTAATCTTGTAATGATACTCAATCACATATAAAACTAAAGAAAGATGTAAGCACGATATGGAATAGAAAGAAAAGAAATATAAGTCTCAATACATCATATGACCATCTCAAATCTAAATACAACTCCAGATCTTAAAACAATAATACAAACTAATTTCTAAATAAAAATAACTACTACAAGGTATGGAAATCTAAAAGGCCTCAGTCTCTGGCACTATCCTCGGGTGACACTCCATCAGTCGGTCGGTAGTGAGTGGGACACATCATTTCTAACCATTTATCTAAAAAATATTTTTCAATCAGGAATGGAGCAAAGTACAACCCAATAGTAGTTCCAATTAATTAATAATGACTATAAACAGAAATAGAGAATATAATACAAGACGAGAAAATAATAAACAATATCAACTATAGTGGATGAATAGGTAAACAATGAATAATATGGTATACACTGATCACGATGAACTAGAATAAGACAATAGAATGAAACAATAAATAAGAATGTGGTGAAGAACTGTAACTATGCTAAGTGATTGAAATACTAGATAGACATGTGATCGGCTTGGGTGAACATTGTCTACTTTAACGTTGGATAAACATTGTCTAAGTTAAATATTGAACATTGTCTAGGATTTGATTACAAACCTAGCTAACACTTCCCCTTTTCCCCAACTAGTATAATGGATCTAACTATGACACGTTGTGAAACAAGATACTCAAGACCATGTAAATAATAAACCTTGAACACGAAACGTTGAACATTGAACATTGTCTAAGTTAAACATTGAACATTGAAACTTTGAACATTGTCTAAGTTAAACATTAAGAACACGAGGAACAATGAACAATAAATATATAACATCCCATGACTGATCCACGTGTATACTAGTCCGTGTACCAATGTGTCAAGATTCATGTAAAATATTTCTAGATGCTTGCATTATAGTAATTAACAAATAATGGAAACTATCAGAGAATGTACTCGTCTATCGTCCAAGCAATGAATGTCAAACTGTTTTCCAACTGGAGTCACATAACCTATATATTGAATATTGCATTAATAGAAGGTGTTGGAATGAAATTAAGTTAAACTAGTCAACATCTAGGTCTTAAAGCCATTTCTAAGTCAAACCGATGAAATCTAGGTCAACTCTAAGTCAAATAAGTCAAACTAGGTAAACTATCTAAGTTGGGTTCCCAGTTGTCCATTTGGTTGACCTATAGTCAAAACTAGATATTCTAGGTTAAAACCTTACCTATACACTTAGTATCGTAGTTAATACTCATTACCTTATAATAGCTAGTTACTATGGTACATATTACCTTAGCCATACTCCATACTCTAGCTAATACTTTAGTATCCTAACCTAGTGCTCCACACTTGGCTTACCTCCCTCCATGATACCCTGTCACTACCACATTCCGAAAACAGGGGTATTTTCGATTTTTACAATATTTAATATTATGTTTAATTAATTGCATGATAGTGTATTTGATTTAAATGATTTTGTGCGATGTGTAATCCAATATATAATTATATGCAGTGTTAATTATTTTATTTTAGCTAGCAGACTAGACCTAGAAGCCCAGTAGACGAACCCCTGTCCGAATTAGAGAGTTCTGGATTTTATTATTTTATCTAGAATTTAATTCTTAGAGTATAATTAATTATTGTATTTTATTTAATATTTTGCGCATTGCCTTTGCTTCGATATTTGGAGCACTATCCAGACTTTTGTCTTCCAATAAATTTCACCATCTTGTCCTAGACATGCCCGCCTTCATTTCTGCTATTTTTGCAACTCATAATTATGCTCCCTGTGCATTGTTTCTAGCCGCACAAAAAATTATCGCGGACGTTATTTTTATTTCCTATTTTTGTATCGTTGTGCGTTCCAATCGAAAATTGGAGGCCATCTTGACCTATTTTTCGTGCGGCCCAAATTAGGGAAATATTCTGTTCTGAGTCTTCTTCAATATTGGTATTGATGACTTGATCTGATTTTAACCCCAAGTACTCCTAATTAATTGTTGAACACAACTTGCATTTATTTCTATTTAATTTGAGGATACCATTTTATCTGATTTTAAAATCCCAAATTAATTCCAGTGCCCTGTAAATTTAGCCCATAACCATCTTACAGTGCCCCCTGACCCTACAAAACATCGGACCCCGAATCGCCCGCCAAATTTTCGTCATTTCATGTGTTTGTGCAATTTCCCAAATTAAGGGGGTTAAATTGCAAATTGGCATTTTGTGCCAACACCCAATTATTTTTTAAACCAATGAGGGAGCCTATTAAATCTTTTAATTAAAAACCCTCATTTCTTCATGAATTAATTCTCCTCATGATTTAATCTAGACCACTCATTTAAGTGGGTCAAATCCTCACCCTACATCACACCCTCTCTCATCCTATTTAATATCATGTCACCCTCAAACCCTAATCCCTAGGCAACCTAGAAAACCCCACCCCCTCACAAGTCTCCTCCCTCTCTCCTACGTTGTAATTCTTCTTCTTCTCCTTTCTTCTTCTCTTTTCTTTCTCCTTCTCTTCCTTTCCTTCTTCTTCTTCTTCTTCTTCTTTATTTTAGTTTTTTGAATCCATTTTGAATTCAAATTCATTTTGGGGGGGGGGAACACTGTTCCTACAAGATCCGGCGGCTGCCTCCTGCCCAACTCCGGGCGGCCCAGCTTCACCGCTGCGACAGCCCCTGCTGTGTGCAGTCCGGCCATCCTCCTCCTGAACCGGCGCTGTGGCTGCTCCTCCTCCTCCTCCTCCTATCCCTCCATCTTCACCATCCGACCGGCGGCCAAACTCCTACCACCACCAACCAAGACCCCGAGCCAACCCCGCTGTCCCCTCCGGCTGTACTCCGGCGCCGGCGGCGCTGCACATCCCCGCTACCCCGGCTGCCACTCCCCCCATCCGACCTCTCCCTGTGCTCCAGCCCCGATCCCTCGGCGGCCGAGTCCCCGCAGCCCGCTGCTGCCCGGCCGAGACCCGCTCCCTCTGCAGATCAGCCCGGCGACAACTCCCCTCGCCGCTGCTGTGCTCCCAAACTCCCACCATCAACCATTTCCTCCGGCCGACGAGCAAGACGACCCCGCTCCGACTGAACCCCGGCCAACTCCGGCGACCAACAGTGAGTCCTCCTCCTTCTTCTCCCTTTTCCTTCTCTTTATATATATATATATATATATATATATATATATATATATATATATATATATATGTATATATATACGTATGTATATACATGAGTATATATATATCATATGTATATGTATGTGTAGGAATTTTGCATAAGTAGATGGATACATTAGCATGTATATGTAATTATGAAAATTGAATTAATGTTTAATATATTAGTATGGTATATATATAAATACCTTGTATATGTATTGTGGGTGTTTTTACTATAATGTATATATGTATACATATTTTGTAAATGTATGTATTAATATATATGTATAAGTACATATTTTGTATATGTATATTGATGCATTTTATATATATATTTTGTATATTTTATTATAATTAGTATATGTATATGTATACTTTAGTATATATATTTGTATTAATGTATAGGTATATTTTATCTGTTTATGTGTAGATTTATGTAATGTATATGTATATACTAGTATATATATTTGTGTATAATTAGTATATATGTTTAATAACTATTTAATTAATATGTATAGTATATAAAGAAAGTTAGTAATGTATAAATTAATATGTGACATATATATTATCTATTTAATTAAATGTTTTATTAGTATATATATATATACGTATTTTGTTGTATATGTATATGTATATATATATTTAATGTGATTTATCTATATATATACGTATTTAAATATGTATATGTGTACTTCATTTAATATATATATATATGTGTAAATTGGTATAAAAATATATAAAGTTTGGTATATATATATATATATTTTGTATATATGTATACTTGATATATTTTCAAATATATATATTCTTTGTACATACATTTAATATATTTCTATATATATATATATGACTGATATATATAAATACGTGTTCTACTACATGTATTTTATATATATATATACTTAGTATATTTTCAAGGTATGTTTAATTGGTATATATGTATATCCATATTTTGGTGAATATATATTTATATATATTTGGTATACACTTATTAATTATTTTGCTATATGTTTAATAAAAACATAATTTTAAGTATATAAACTAGTTAAGATATGTAGTCCTACTAGATGACCCTAGTTGACTAGTGCCCTGTCTAACATGGCCCTGAGGCCAGTGTTTATAGATTGTGTGTTAGGATAGCTTCTGATACAAATGTCATATTGTGATGTGTTTATAGGACTGTTGGTTTACCAGGGGATACTCTGGAACAGGACATCCATAAATACCAGCTAAGGACCAAGGCAAGTACATTCTCTGATAATTTCCAATTCTTGATAATTGCTATAAGTTCAATGATCTTGAAATATTACAACTGAATCTTTGACACTGTGTTACACGGACTAGTATAGCTTGGATCTGCAGTCATGAGATGTTACCTTGATTATTGTATTAACATTGTACACGACATGTATATTTAGATATCGTACATGATAGACTTGACTTGTTCGTGTATCGTGACGTGTCATGGTTGGATCCACAGTACTAGTTGGGGGCGGAGAAGTAGTTAGTAAGAAATGTGATCATAACCTCTTATTGTAGTATATAAAATTGTAAGTGTTAATCATGCTCTTCACCCATGATTAGCCAGGCCCTGTAGCTACTGTACATGTTCCCAAGCCGATCACATTTCGAAACTACTATTTCAAACACCTAGAATAGATTACAGTTCTCTATCTTTAATCATATACTACATCACCCGTATATGATATTGTACCTTGTTCTTCTATTTTTATACATGCATTGACTGTACCATATTGCCTATTGCCTGTCTCTTTACATTGCCTACCTCTCTTAAACTGTCATTACATTTTTCTTCTCAGTAGCTAGCATAACATGTTTTATTGTATTATAGACATTATCAATTAATGGAACTGTTATTTGAGATTGTGCTTTGCTCCTTCCTGACTGGAAATATTTTTCCAGACTATGCCTTAGAGGACCGCTGTCCGACACTTATGGTGAGTAGCTGCAGACTTGATAGTAGTTGTGATTCCAGGAGGTCTAGCTGGAAATTATTAAATTCTTGTTAGTTTTTAAGTAGACTATTTGGTACCGGATTTGTCTCCGGCATTTTGATGATTCTTGGATATTGTTAAGTTAAGTTTTCTTGTGGACTTGTGTTGTGTTAGATTTTAATTTCTGTTTCGAAATCTTATCGTGCTGTAATCTGTGATTGAGTATGTGTTTATCTTATTTGTGTCATCCGTACCTCCTAATGGAGATTGGATGCTTGCGTGACAGTAGTTAGATAGTATCAATACCTAGACAGCGTTCTACCGCCGATGCTGCGGCGTAGGCTGGACGTACCCATGCATTCGTGCCCCTAAACCGGGTGCGGGTCGTGACACGTTTTTAGTGGTGGCCCATGCAGGTCTGACTTCGCGAGTTGTGCGATGTCGTAGTAGTGTGACATCCTTGTTATACTACTGCGTGCCTGCGATAGAATCTAGGACATAGGATACTAGGACGAGAGCAAATACTCAATCACAATTCCTTGAGAGATTCCTGGGATGACCCCTGAGAATCTTGTTAAAACTTCCAATTTAAAATCATTCCCTTGTTCTGTCCATTCTCACTTGTTGATATTGATTTGATTATTGTTGATTATGTATTTAAATTAGGATTTTTGCTTCATTATAGAGTTGATTTCATATTAAGATGAATTTATAGACTGATTTATAGTATTATTTGATGATGCCGTCAATGAGGACAGTGAAAATGATTAAACATTAAGCTAGTGGACTACAGAAGGTGAATTTAATTTTAATGAAAGACTGAAAAATGAATTTAAAATTTTAGGATTCTAAGAAGATTGAGATTGTTATCAAAATTTATTTTGAAGATTTCAATGAATTACAAAATTTTGAAATTGAGGAGTTGAAATATTGTTATTAAAATTTTATTTTTGAGGATTCCGATTTGATTCAATAAACCTAGACAAGTCTGTAAGGATCTTTAAGGTGATTAAGTTTTAATTTCAGTATTTAGATAATTAATCTTGAGGAAAGTGTATACATTTTACTTTAAAAGTTTATTCGAGGAGTTATTTGAGGAATTTTATTTAAGGATACGATTTTATAGTGAGAGAGATATATTAGTATATAGTAGATGAGATGCATGTGTAAGATCTGTTGGCTTGAGCGTGATTGATATCTCACTGTCAACTGGCTTGGGTGTTCAACTAGGATTGTATTAGAGAGAGAGAGAGCAGTAGTTAGTATGGTGTGTTGCAATTGATATGCACTTGAGTGATAAGGATAACTAGTATTAGCGATTGCAGTAGGTAAGGAAACTAGCAGTGAGTGTGCTTGTGATAGAACTGTGATACCTAGGGGATAGAAGTATCAAACCTTGGATGCATCTTGACCTGTGCAATCACAACTAGGGTTTATTTCCAATCTATCTATCTATTTATCTTGAATGTTGCTTCTTTAGAACTGTACTGTCCTCCCTTGATGATATCGCATTTTACCCTAATTGATTCTTTGGGATCTGTCTTCAGGATGTCGCCGCAGACAAGGTCTTTGAGAGCGGAAACATCAGCTTTAGAGGGATCTGCCACCCCTCCACCTGAGAGACAGACAGCCGTAGCTCCTCCTACATCTCCGATGCACGTGGGTGATCCTCCTCCTCCACCTGTTAAGAGGATAGCCGCAGCTGTAACAGACAACCTTCCTCCTCCATCAACTCCGACTCCCGGAGGTTTGCCCATTGACGGGGCGCAGATGTTTACCTTGATCCAAGGCATGGTAGATGCCCAGAGAGTGACGGCAGATGCTCAGCGAGTTCAAGCTGAGGCTCAGAGGGTGCAAGCAGAAGCGTACCAGGCACAAACCGAACTGATGAAAGAAAACATGGAGAATGCTCATCAAGTGACTCTCCAAGCTTTGGAGAAAGTTGCACAGTACCAGCAGTTTCCTGGCCAGCAACAGCAAAGATCAGGCACTATAGTGGATTTCAAAAGAATGATGCCTCGAGAGTTCAAAGGCACGGAAGGGATACTTTACGCTGACGACTGGCTAGAGGATATAGAGAGAAGTCTGCGATTGACCCAGATTCCTGAGAACTTGAAGATAGAAGCCGCTGGCAGTCAGATGTTCGATATCGCACTCACGTGGTATCGCACGGAGCCGAGAATTACTGCGCAAGGACTTACTTGGGAGACCTTCAAGGAACTCTTCAAGGAAAAGTTCTTTCCCGACGTGGCATTAGGAACCTTGGAAAGTCAGTTTCATGACTTAGTTCAAGGAAACATGTCGGTCGACGAGTACGCTGCGGAATTCTGTAGATTGAGCCGTTTTGCATCGTCTATGATTCGAGACCCAGGAGATCGAGCCCGGAAATTTAGAAAGGGACTGACGAGAGAGATTAAGTCGCGCACTTCTGGTCGTCGTACCGCTACCTATGAGGCTATCTTGATGGATGCTCAGATCGCAGAAGAGGATCTGGATCTCAGGCCTAAGAGGAGTCACAATACTTTTGGAGAAACGAATGGTAGCCCAGGATCGGCCAAGCATCCCCGTATTCAGCACCAACAACAGTACCAAGTACCAATTCATAATCAGCAACAACCATGGACATTTCAGCATCCACCGCAGTACCTAGCACCAGTTCCTATCCAGCGACAACCCTGGGCATTTCAGTATCAACAGCAGTACCCGGCACCAGTTCCTGTACAGCAAGATCAACGAACTTGTCACTTCTGTAAGAAGCCAGGTCACCTTTGGGAGAGCTGTAGAACGAGGCTAGGACTTTGTTTGCACTGTGGCGCTGCGGGACATCGAGTAAGGGATTGTCTTCGAGTCCCTCATCTTCTCAGCCAACACGCAGCTTCAGACTATAGAGATCCAGTTAGGCTACCTGTGGAACCGTACATTGCTCAGTACCTGCAAAGGGAACCACCCCAGCAGGGCGGGCATTTGCGATGACGGTCGAGGAGACCGATACTGCAGGTAATGTGTTAGCAATTTCTGTTCTTTCCTTCCTTTTGTTCCTATCTAATTGATTGATTGATTGCTTAGTACCGTAGCTTGTATGCATGATTCTTGTTATAATGTAGTAGTAGTACCCTGATACATAGACTGCAACACCATAACAAATGAGACCAAAACCATGTATGTTCCCCCTAGATTGTGTGTGGTATGACTATAGGTAGAATTTTCTTAGACCGTGATTATTGGTGTTGACTGTAGTGAAGATTCATGAAGGAGTTATGGCTTGACAAGAGGAACAAGATGATTAAAATTTGAGGATAATTATTGATTTAAATAAATGGTTAAGAAATTAGCATGGCATAATTGGTGGTTAATTAATTCCAAGAAAGATTATGACATGTTTAAGTTGGTTATTAATTTGGAAATTTGGAGATTTATCAATGTATTTATTTAATTGCAAGTTATGAATTTTAGAACTTATATTTGGATGTCACATTTGGAGAATCCTTAAATATCATATTGTTGAGTATTTTGAGGAGTGGATATTAATTTCGAGTATTGAATTAGTAACTAAAATTTCAGGAAATTTTTGATAAAAAGGGACTTTGATTCTATGTCGAGGATTTTACAGGAATACAAATAATTTCAGATTTTTTTTTTAATTGTGGAAAGACTTGTGAATTGTTAACTGAGTTCGTGATTGAAGAATTTAAACTTTGAGGAAATAATAATGATGTGTATGATAAATGCTAATATGAGGATTTAAATTTCGAGGACGAAATTCTTTTAAGGTGGGTAGACTTGTCACTACCACATTCCGAAAACAGGGGTATTTTCGATTTTTACAATATTTAATATTATGTTTAATTAATTGCATGATAGTGTATTTGATTTAAATGATTTTGTGCGATGTGTAATCCAATATATAATTATATGCAGTGTTAATTATTTTATTTTAGCTAGCAGACTAGACCTAGAAGCCCAGTAGACGAACCCCTGTCCGAATTAGAGAGTTCTGGATTTTATTATTTTATCTAGAATTTAATTCTTAGAGTATAATTAATTATTGTATTTTATTTAATATTTTGCGCATTGCCTTTGCTTCGATATTTGGAGCACTATCCAGACTTTTGTCTTCCAACAAATTTCACCATCTTGTCCTAGACATGCCCGCCTTCATTTCTGCTATTTTTGCAACTCATAATTATGCTCCCTGTGCATTGTTTCTAGCCGCACAAAAAATCGTCGCGGACGTTATTTTTATTTCCTATTTTTGTATCGTTGTGCGTTCCAATCGAAAATTGGAGGCCATCTTGACCTATTTTTCGTGCGGCCCAAATTAGGGAAATATTCTGTTCTGAGTCTTCTTCAATATTGGTATTGATGACTTGATCTGATTTTAACCCCAAGTACTCCTAATTAATTGTTGAACACAACTTGCATTTATTTCTATTTAATTTGAGGATACCATTTTATCTGATTTTAAAATCCCAAATTAATTCCAGTGCCCTGTAAATTCAGCCCATAACCATCTTACAGTGCCCCCTGACCCTACAAAACATCGGACCCTGAATCGCCCGCCAAATTTTCGTCATTTCATGTGTTTGTGCAATTTCCCAAATTAAGGGGGTTAAATTGTAAATTGGCATTTTGTGCCAACACCCAATTATTTTTTAAACCAATGAGGGAGCCTATTAAATCTTTTAATTAAAAACCCTCATTTCTTCATGAATTAATTCTCCTCATGATTTAATCTAGACCACTCATTTAAGTGGGTCAAATCCTCACCCTACATCACACCCTCTCTCATCCTATTTAATATCATGTCACCCTCAAACCCTAATCCCTAGGCAACCTAGAAAACCCCACCCCCTCACAAGTCTCCTCCCTCTCTCCTACGTTGTAATTCTTCTCCTTCTCCTTTCTTCTTCTCTTTTCTTTCTCCTTCTCTTCCTTTCCTTCTTCTTCTTCTTCTTCTTCTTCTTCTTTATTTTAGTTTTTTGAATCCATTTTGAATTCAAATTCATTTTGGGGGGGGGGGAACACTGTTCCTACAAGATCCGGCGGCTGCCTCCTGCCCAACTCCGGGCGGCCCAGCTTCACCGCTGCGACAGCTCCTGCTGTGTGCAGTCCGGCCATCCTCCTCCTGAACCGGCGCTGTGGCTGCTCCTCCTCCTCCTATCCCTCCATCTTCACCATCCGACCGGCGGCCAAACTCCTACCACCACCAACCAAGACCCCGAGCCAACCCCGCTGTCCCCTCCGGCTGTACTCCGGCGCCGGCGGCGCTGCACATCCCCGCTACCCCGGCTGCCACTCCCCCCATCCGACCTCTCCCTGTGCTCCAGCCCCGATCCCTCGACGGCCGAGTCCCCGCAGCCCGCTGCTGCCCGGCCGAGACCCGCTCCCTCTGCAGATCAGCCCGGCGACAACTCCCCTCGCCGCTGCTGTGCTCCCAAACTCCCACCATCAACCATTTCCTCCGGCCGGCGAGCAAGACGACCCCGCTCCGACTGAACCCCGGCCAACTCCGGCGACCAACAGTGAGTCCTCCTCCTTCTTCTCCCTTTTCCTTCTCTTTATATATATATATATATATATATATATATATATATATATATATATATATGTATATATATACGTATGTATATACATGAGTATATATATATCATATGTATATGTATGTGTAGGAATTTTGCATAAGTAGATGGATACATTAGCATGTATATGTAATTATGAAAATTGAATTAATGTTTAATATATTAGTATGGAATATATATAAATACCTTGTATATGTATTGTGGGTGTTTTTACTATAATGTATATATGTATACATATTTTGTAAATGTATGTATTAATATATATGTATAAGTACATATTTTGTATATGTATATTGATGCATTTTATATATATATTTTGTATATTTTATTATAATTAGTATATGTATATGTATACTTTAGTATATGTATTTGTATTAATGTATAGGTATATTTTATCTGTTTATGTGTAGATTTATGTAATGTATATGTATATACTAGTATATATATTTGTGTATAATTAGTATATATGTTTAATAACTATTTAATTAATATGTATAGTATATAAAGAAAGTTAGTAATGTATAAATTAATATGTGACATATATATTATCTATTTAATTAAATGTTTTATTAGTATATATATATATACGTATTTTGTTGTATATGTATATGTATATATATATTTAATGTGATTTATCTATATATATACGTATTTAAATATGTATATGTGTACTTCATTTAATATATATATATATGTGTAAATTGGTATAAAAATATATAAAGTTTGGTATATATATATATATATTTTGTATATATGTATACTTGATATATTTTCAAATATATATATTCTTTGTACATACATTTAATATATTTCTATATATATATATATGACTGATATATATAAATACGTGTTCTACTACATGTATTTTATATATATATATACTTAGTATATTTTCAAGGTATGTTTAATTGGTATATATGTATATCCATATTTTGGTGAATATATATTTATATATATTTGGTATACACTTATTAATTATTTTGCTATATGTTTAATAAAAACATAATTTTAAGTATATAAACTAGTTAAGATATGTAGTCCTACTAGATGACCCTAGTTGACTAGTGCCCTGTCTGACATGGCCCTGAGGCCAGTGTTTATAGATTGTGTGTTAGGATAGCTTCTGATACAAATGTCATATTGTGATGTGTTTATAGGACTGTTGGTTTACCAGGGGATACTCTGGAACAGGACATCCATAAATACCAGCTAAGGACCAAGGCAAGTACATTCTCTGATAATTTCCAATTCTTGATAATTGCTATAAGTTCAATGATCTTGAAATGTTACAACTGAATCTTTGACACTGTGTTACACGGACTAGTATAGCTTGGATCTGCAGTCATGAGATGTTACCTTGATTATTGTATTGACATTGTACACGACATGTATATTTAGATATCGTACATGATAGACTTGACTTGTTCGTGTATCGTGACGTGTCATGGTTGGATCCACAGTACTAGTTGGGGGCGGGGAAGTAGTTAGTAAGAAATGTGATCATAACCTCTTATTGTAGTATATAAAATTGTAAGTGTTAATCATGCTCTTCACCCATGATTAGCCAGGCCCTGTAGCTACTGTACATGTTCCCAAGCCGATCACATTTCGAAACTACTATTTCAAACACCTAGAATAGATTACAGTTCTCTATCTTTAATCATATACTACATCACCCGTATATGATACTGTACCTTGTTCTTCTATTTTTATACATGCATTGACTGTACCATATTGCCTATTGCCTGTCTCTTTACATTGCCTGCCTCTCTTAAACTGTCATTACATTTTTCTTCTCAGTAGCTAGCATAACATGTTTTATTGTATTATAGACATTATCAATTAATGGAACTGTTATTTGAGATTGTGCTTTGCTCCTTCCTGACTGGAAATATTTTTCCAGACTATGCCTTAGAGGACCGCTGTCCGACACTTATGGTGAGTAGCTGCAGACTTGATAGTAGTTGTGATTCCAGGAGGTCTAGCTGGAAATTATTAAATTCTTGTTAGTTTTTAAGTAGACTATTTGGTACCGGATTTGTCTCCGGCATTTTGATGATTCTTGGATATTGTTAAGTTAAGTTTTCTTGTGGACTTGTGTTGTGTTAGATTTTAATTTCTGTTTCGAAATCTTATCGTGCTGTAATCCTGTGATTGAGTATGTGTTCATCTTATTTGTGTCATCCGTGCCTCCTAATGGAGATTGGATGCTTGCGTGACAGTAGTTAGATAGTATCAATACCTAGACAGCGTTCTACCGCCGATGCTGCGGCGTAGGCTGGACGTACCCATGCATTCGTGCCCCTAAACCGGGTGCTGGTCGTGACATACCCCACCTATGATACTTGGAATACTTCATCAATACTCAAGATACTCACTTGTATCTTGACACCAAATATTGATACATATACTAGAATACTTAACTCAACTATTTGCAACTACCCAATACCTAGGATATAGTCCACCTATTACCAAGACACTTGGTATCTTGAGAAACCATATCCTAACTTAACTTCACATGATACTAGGATTAATCCCCCTCCCACATAGATAATATGTTTGACACATATCATAAAGATACTCCTCACATATACACTAGATATTAATTCCATACTTCAAGGTACTATACCAACTTACCTACACTAACACTCACAGTACTCACCCACGTGTATTCTAATACCATCACTCATAATATCCAACTGATACTCGAATCTTTATATACGTATTAACCTCATATCTAGTTCCAGTATTCACTTAACACCAACCAGCCTCACCTTATCTAGCTGTGCCTACTGCTGACTACCACTCCCTACAATGTCTGTAGTCTATAATTGCTCTTGCAGTAACTGCTATTGCCCTTGGAACTCCTTCCCTACTAATATACACAATCAAATCACCCATGATTCATCCTAGAATTGAGCACACTTCAAGTTGACTCAACTACCCATACTACACTAGAATGCACAGGCCACTCCAGACGCATTATGTTACACTCACACCAAAAACCTCACTTAGATACTGCCTTCTCTCAACACCTTCTCTTCTTACCCACATGTACTCACTACATACAACTTATCCTGTGTACTAATGTGTCCACTGCACTACTAATGCTGTAATTGATCCCCTATTTAAGTGCACAATAGTGCATTTGCTCCAGGTCAATTTTCCCATCTTCAACACTTGCTTATAGTCGCACACACCTTACAATATACATAAACCCCACACTCACACTTATCCTATCCACTGACACATACAAAATACTCCTTGGTGCACTTTTCCCTGAGTACACCAACTGCTCCTTCCTTGATACACATTCTCCCTTGCTGTCATAGACTAAACACCCCTACACACATATATAAAACATACTTATACTATGCTATCACACTAATCCATGCCCACTTTCTCTCCCAATATACTTCTGTACTCTGACACTGATACTTGATACACTAAGTGTATCCTTATATAACATATCTCCCCTTTGTAAACTGAACCAGCCCGAGAAGGCCCCTTATACTTGCTGCCTTTAGTTGTGTCTGATACACAATGCATTGAACTGACTGTCATGCCCCCTCGATACCACTACACATCAGAACTGTGCCACTGTGTAGTAGCTCTCTCACACACACATCAACTCATACAAAATGCACAAACACTAAAAACACTACACATACATACTTATGTAAACTGCTATATATATATATATATATATATATATATATATATATATATATATATATATATATATATATATATATATATATATATATACAACAGCCTATATACATACCAATATTCCGATACCTCTCACCTCCAAACTTATATAGATATCAATATACAACACTCTTATACACGCATAAATATGTATACATATAGATATCAACTTGTATATACACACTCCTCTATTATTAACATATGGATATATATATATATATATATGCAACATACATACATATGTAAATATATCACTCATATATATATACATATATATATATATAATCATACACACTTATACTTCACACACACACACACACATATATATATATATATATATATATATATATATATATATATATATATATATATATATATATATATATATATATATATATATATATATATATATATATATATATATATATATATATATATATACTCAACATAAACACAAACACTATATACTCATATATGTACACACATAGACACACAAATATACCCAAATATAATATACACTATTATATGCATATATATATCACCTAATTTATCATATATATATATATATATATATATATATATATATATATACACACACACACACACATGCACGTATAGCAAAAAGGACCAAACAACAAACATATGGAGTACACCGCACCCGTATCATACGTATTCTATGATACATTCGCGATACGGCTCCACCACACAACCAAATTATGAACAATACATATAGTAATTAGATCAACTACGTATCTGTGTCAAGAATTGGTATGCACAACTCCCCGTGTCGGAGAAAAACCTTCAAAATTGCCTATTTCATCAAATTGACGATATACGGCCTACAAATATCCAATTATGGATACGACACTAGTCACAAACAAGCAATCATATGTCATTTAGATCTATTAGATCCAATGACAACCACTACATGTGCCAATCTAGTAATTTCCCCAAAATTGATATCAAATTGGACATAACTTCCACCGTAGGTCTTCGATGAACCTAAAATCAATTCCTATAGGTAGCCTATGCATGTGGGTTAGTTTCTCATGGTTAAATCTCAGATTTAGAACCTATTACAAGGGAGAAAACTAAAATGTACCTATTGGGAGATGGATTTCTAATAAAAATCTCCAAAATTGAAAAGTAGCTCCTCCATATAGCTCTTGGCTTCCTCCTTCTGGATCCTTAATTCCTTCTTGTAGATCTTTTTTGTAGTAGCCTCTATTGAAGAATAGGGACTGAATTTGGGTGGAAATTGGTAGGGATTTGGTGAGAGAATAAAGAAATTAGGAAAGGGAAAGAATGTAGATCTAAATAGAATGAACAAAATAAAATGAGAGACACTCTCTCTCCTTCTCTAATGGCTGGTCATAAACCCTCTCCCAAGCAATATAAAATGTCTAAAATACCCCTTGGGGTCTCTCATGAAGAAATAATTAAGGAGGTAAGGTTCTAGTCTAATGGTTTCACTAATTAATTCATCCTCCTAATGAATGGGCCTAAACTTGGGTTCAATCTAAACTAACATATAAATTTTGGGTTCATGCATCTAACTAAACTAATTAGGTCTACTACACAAGTCTAAAATAGATCTAACACTAACAATAAATAAATAATACAATAATTAATTAATTACACATGCACAATATAAAATACAACACTCCTAAAATAAAATACACGTGTCAATTACCAAACTACCCTTGATTGAAAATGTGAGGGTGACAATCCTACCCATCTTAGAAAAATTTTGTCCTCAAAATTAAAGATGATCATAACCCCCTCTAGGTCAACCCCAGTCTAAACTAAAACATACATCACTAACTATGGTCTCTGTCCATCAAAGTTTTACAGTCTCCGATAGGGTATACTAACTATACAATAAAACACAAACAGCTAACTAAACATGCAAACAATGAATGGAAAGGAAATAAACAGAATAGGACAGAATAAGCTAACTTATCACCTGAAGTGACGTCCTCTCCGACTACCATTGCAAATGCCCCACCCTACTGGGGTAGCTCTCTATGCTGGTGGTGAACAGTCTGCGGTACCACAGGTGGCCTAGCTCCACCTCTCTGACCATGATCTGGTCTATACGGGTTATTGGAATACTCCTCACCTGATAGTCAGGGGAACTACAATACAAGCATATCCTGAGTCTCTTTCGACAGTTCTTCCAATCATGCCCATGCCTTCCACAATAGGCACAAGGAAAAGTCTGTTGAATCTGCCTATGAGGCTGTTGCGGTGCCTGATGCACTAGTTTATGAAACTATTGTATCTGTTGAGATGGTGCCCTAAATGGCACAAGGTACTACTGATGCTGATATACTCTCGACTGCTGAAAGTGGGTACGCTTTGCTGGGCCCGTACCACTACTCGCTCCTCCGGTGTCTCTCGGCCTCTTGGAGCCAAGCTCTAAATCATCTTTCGCCCGCTGCGCATGTCTCAAACTTTCCTCAAACATAGCGGTATGGTCTCCATTAGTATGAGACTTAAGCTCACTATTCAGTCCCTTCCTAAACTTCTTAGCTTTGGCTCAAGGATTATGTCCCTTAACAAATCATCCCAATCAGCAATACTCTGTTGCATACTCGTCCACCGTCAAGTTCCCTTGGACGAGGTTCTGAAATTGACTCTCCAAAGTACTCTGAGCCACATCTGGAAAGAACTTATCTTTGAACAGCTCCTTAAAAGCTCCCCAAGTAATTCCTGGCGTTGATATCCTTGGTCTGTCCTGAACCATGTTAGCGCAATGTCGAACATCATACTACCTACTGCCTCCACCTGCAAGCTCTCAGGAATCTGCGCCAATCGCAGGTCCCTCTCAATGTCCTCTATCCAGTTGTCTGCGTACAAGATTCCCTTGGTGCCCAAAAAGTCCTTAGGCCCTATCCTTTTGAAGTCAATGATGGTCCCTGGTCTTGGCTGCTAAGGGATAAACTGAGGTGGTACCATCTGCGGCTAGACTGCGGTAGCTCTCTCAAATATTGTAAGTACGATCCGGTGAGCATTCTCCCCGCACTATTGTAGGAACTCAGACTATCGCTGTTGTGCCTCCATCATCTGCTGGAAGAGCACAAATATCTGTGTTTGATCAACTACAGGTGGTAGAGGTGGAAGATCCTCAGAAATCGTCTGTCCTGTCCTTGGTACTGGAGGTAGAGCACCTCCGAAAGCTGCTGCAGATACGTCTACCTCTACAATAAATATATAACATCCCATGACTGATCCACGTGTATACTAGTCCGTGTACCAATGTGTCAAGATTCATGTAAAATATTTCTAAATGCTTGCATTATAGTAATTAACAAATAATGGAAACTATCAGAGAATGTACTCGCCTGTCGTCCAAGCAATGAATGTCAAACTGTTTCCCAACTGGAGTCACATAACCTATATATTGAATATTGCATTAATAGAAGGTGTTGGAATGAAATTAAGTTAAACTAGTCAACATCTAGGTCTCAAATCTATTTCTAAGTCAAACCAATAAAATCTAGGTCAACTCTAAGTCAAATAAGTCAAACTAGGTCAACTATCTAAGTTGGATTCCCAGTTGCCCATTTGGTTGACCTATAGTCAAAACTAGATATTCTAGGTTAAAACCTTAGCTATACACTTAGTATCGTAGTTAATACTCATTACCTTATAATAGCTAGTTACTATGGTACATATTACCTTAGCCATACTCCATACTCTAGCTAATACTTCAGTATCCTAACCTAGTGCTCCATACTTGGGTTACCTCCCTCCATGACACCCAACCAATGATACTTTGAATAATTCATCAATACTCAAGATACTCACTTGTATCTTGACACCAAATATTGATACATATACTATAATACTTAACTCAACTATTTGCAACTACCCAATACCTAGGATACACTCTACCTATTACCAAGACACTTGGTATCTTGAGAAACCATATCCTAACTTAACTTCACATGATACTAGGATTAACCCCCCTCCTACATAGATAATATACTTGACACATATCATAAATATCCAAGATAATCTTCACATATACACTAAATATTAATTCCATACTTCAAGGTACTATACCAACTTACCTACACTAACACTCACAGTACTCACCCATGTGTATTCTAATACCATCACTCATAATATCCAACTGATACTGAATTTTATATACGTACTAACCTCATATCTAGTTCCAGTATTCACTTAAAACCAACCACCCTCACCTCATTTAGATGTGCCTACTGCTGACTACCACTCCCTACAATGTCTGCAGTCTGTAATTGCTCTTGCAGTAACTGCTACTGCCCTTGGAACTCCTCCTCTACTAATAGATACAATCAAATCACCCCTAATTCAACCTAGAATTGAGCACACTTCTAGTTAACTCGACTACCCATACTACACTAGAATGCACAGGCCACTCCAGACACATTGTGTTACACTCACACCAAAAACCTCACTTAGACACTGCCTGCTCTCATCACCTTTTATTCTTACCCTTATGTACTCACTGCATACAACTTATCCTATGTACTAATTGTCACGACCAGCACCCGGAATTGGGGCACGAGTACGTGGGTACGTCCAGCCAACGCCGCAACATCGGCGGTAGAACGCTGTCTAGGTCATGATGCTATCTAAACAATCTCACACGAGCATCCAATTCCATAAGGAGACACGGACACCACAATATAATATGAACAACATACTTAATCCCATAACTACAGCACGATAAGATCTCGAAGAAACAAGTAAGATGCAACACAAGTCTAAAATAGAAATAGTCTAACTCAATCACATAAATCCAATTATGAACGAAGTATGCCGGAGACAAATCCGGTACCAAATAGACAGCTGGAGAAACTAACTAGATAACTAGTGATCCCGGCTAAACCTTCCGGAATCACAACTGAACTACCAAGTCTAAGTCTGCAACTACTCACCTGTGGTCCATAAGTGTCGGACACCAGTCCTCTAAGGCATAGTCTGGAAAATATTTTCCAATCAGGAAGGAGCAAAGTACATCTTAAATAACAGTTCTATTTAATTGATAAGGGCTATAAAACAATAAACAGATGATGCTATATACCGAGAGAAGATAATTGAATAATGTAATGGCATAATGATGAGACAGGCAATATAAAGAGACAGGCAATATAGGCAACATGATATAGTCAGTGCATAAATGAAATGAAGAGAACGAGATACAATTTCATATATGGGTGATTTGGTATATGATCTAAAATAAAGAACTGTAACTATTCTAAGTATTTTAAATATCAGTCTATCATGTGATCGGCTTGGGACAAAATCAGGCTGGTTACATATGATTAGCTATGATTCATGTAAGGTCAGGCTAACCAGTTGGTTAGCTATGATGCAAGTAGTGGTCAGGCTAATCATATATAACAGCTATGAGGCATGTAATGGTCAGGCCGTACCCGACGTGAGATGTGGGGTGAGCTATGATGCATGTAGAGTTGGGTATGATCACATAATCTACTAATATTTCTCCCGCCCCCAACTAGTACAGTGGATCCAATCACGACACGTCACGATACACGAGCAATATCCAATATATCATGTATAAGGTCTAAATATCAATTTTGTGTATAATGTCAATATGATAATCAATGTAACATCTTATGACTGCGGATCCAATCTATAAACTAGTCCATGTAGCACAGTGTCAAGAATCAGATGTAATATTTCCAGATACTGGAATTATAGATATTATCAAATAATTGAAAATTATTAGAGAATGTACTCGCCTTGGGTCCTTAGCTGGTAAAACCAATGTCCTGTTCCAGAGTATCGTCTGGATGATCCAACAGCCCTATAGATATATCATAAAACAATACAACACTGTATCAGATGCTACACTAACACACAATCAAAAATACATCAAACTCAGGGGCTATGCCAGGTATGGCACTAGTCAACTAGGGTCAAGTGCGTTAAGTTGCACGGGCGTCGCATCTGTGATTGCTGTGCAAGACAGACGGTCAAAATAATACGGGGCTCGCCAGTATGTCAGTGTACATGTGCTAGTCAACTAATATTTACAGGATTACAGGTCAATGTAAAGACGGGGTGTCCGTAATTACACTTGGGTTGCCTAAAACATTCATCAATTATACATATTATCAATAATTAAATTTAATACATATTTATGGGTATACCAATAATGATATACAAATATGTATAAAATATACATACACTAAATAGAATAATATACTATATATATATATATTTAAAAATATACATACCACATACTATATATATTACAACTATTATTTATGTGTATAAAAAGAATATATATATATATATATTGAATATATACATATGCTTATACTAGTGAAAATATGTCTATACTATATTTATATGCCAATAAAAATACATATACTATATACTTGTATATATATGTATATATATATATATATATATATATATATATATATATATATATACTAAAATATACATATATAAGTATATATATATATATATATATATATATATATATATATATATATATATATATATATATATATATACTACATATATACATACCAAAATACATATATATATGTATATACATATACCAAAATACGTATTTATATATATATAATACAACATATTAACATATATCATTAAATACGTATATGCTAATATATCGTTGAATACATATATATAAATAGAGAAATATAATATATAGATATGTATATGCGTATACATATACTAATCCTACACATTCAATGTATATACTACATACATACATGCATACATTAATACATATGTACGTACACTCATACACGTACACGCGTGCGTGTACGCGCGGAAAAGATCAAACCTGCGTACGAGCCTACGATCGGCTTGACGACGATGACGACGACTGTGTTGAACACGACGAAGATGATGTGTGGCTGTGTGAGCTAGGCAGAGGGTGGTGGTGCTGGCTCGACGGGTGGCTCGTGGCAGAGCAGATCGGCTCCGGAGGGAGAGCTACGCTGATGGTGATGGTGATGAAGCTGAGGTCGGAGGGGATCGACAGATGTTCAGTCGGCGGGGTCTCAGGCGAGGGAAGCTTGGGACAGCTGGGGAAAGAGCTCGGGAAGAGGGGAGGATGGCCGGAGAGCTGGAGCAGTGGCGGCGCCGGGGTGGGAAGTCGAGTGTAGGTGGTGGTGTTGCTGGATTGGCTGTCGGATCTCGTCGACGTAGCCGAAGGGGAGATCAGCCAGAGTCGGGGTGATCGTGATGGTTCTGATGGTGGAAGGAGCTTCGGGTTGGCTGCTCAGATCAGGCGGAGGGAAGTCGCCTCCGGTCGTGTAGGCTCAGGTCGATGGTGGGCGGCTTCTCGGCGGGCTGCAGGCGGATAAAATGGCAGTGCGGGTGATGGTGGTGGAGACTCGTGGAGGGACGGCTCGATTGGGTGATGCTGGAGGGAGGCTGGTGGGATCTCGAATGGAGATGCGGAAACCGGCCGGGTGGAGCTCGACCGGGGTGGGGTGACAGGGGGAGGTCGGGCTGGAGGTTGCTGGAGAAGAGGCAGAGGGATGAGGGAGTGGCCGGAGTTTGGCCGCCGGGGTCGGATGAGTAGCCGGTTGTGGGTGCTTATGTTAGATTTGGTGTTGGTGAAGGTGTTGTAATTGTGAAGAATTTTTCATGGGGATGGTAGTTTTTGTATGTGGGAGAAGATGATGTGACCTCCTAGAAATTAGGGCCGGCCAAGCCTAGGGATGGGGTTGCTTTGGAAAAAGGGGTTGAGGAATTTTATATAAATATATAAGGGTTTTGTGTGGTGGGGATGGCTCCATTTTAAATGGATGGCCATGATTCAACATGGAGAAAATTCAAACAAAAAGGAGGATAGAGGGGTTGGGTTGACTAGTCAAAGAAGGGGATTGTTTTCTTCATTTGGGTTAAACCAATAGGATGGTGACACATCATTGCAATTTTGCAATTAAGTCCCCAATAATTGGAAAATTATACAGAAGTGGATTTCTGGATTTAATTAATTAAAATTAGATACAATTGGCGTTCTAAAATTAATTAAAAGTACAAGGGGCTGAAATTAAGTTAGGACGCAAATATCATTAGTGAAGAAGACTCAGAATAGAATATTACCCTAATTTGGGTTGCACGAAAATGGTTCGAGATTATCTCCAATTTTGATTGGAACGCACAACGATACAAAGTCGGATTTTATTTAGAAATTAAATAAACGTCCGTGACGAATATTGTGCCGCTAAAATGAAGCACAAGAGAGCATAATTATGAGTTACAAAAATGTCTGAATGGAAGGCGGGCACGTCTAGGGCAAGGTTGTGGAATCTGTTGGAAGACAAAAGATAGGGTAGCGTTCCAAATATCGAAGCAACGGTAAGGCACGATAATTAAATAAAATTACGATAATTAATTATATTTAAATATTATACAATCATTTACACATTAATTATGAAAATACGAAAATACCCCTAATCCGAAACGTGGGGGTGACAAGTCTACCCTTCTTAAAAGAATTTCGTCCTCGAAATTTAAGATCCTCAACAGTCGTATTTATTTATTCATTTTCCATCAAATTTTTTTACATTCATCGGATCACATAATCATGAAGTGAATCCATATTGCTACTTCACAAAAAAAAATTCCAAAATTTATAAGTATCATATTCCCGCAAACCTTTAAAATTAAAAAAAATTCAAATTCCATCCTTATCAAAATCTCCTCAAAAATTTTATGTTAATCACTAAATACAAAACTTAATATTCAATCCTCAAATTTTAAATCCACCCAATGTATATTTATTAAAAAATCTTGTCCAAAAAGTTTGTATTTGAACACCAACCCATTAATATCTAACTCCTAAAATTTTGAGTAAATCACTAAATACAAATTTTACTATCCAATCCTTTGATCGAAAATCCAGTCAATGCACGTTTATAAAAATTTAAAAATCTTATCCCAAAATTTGAATTCAACACTAATCCATTAGTGATCTAAATCCTCGATTTCGTTTTCCACACAATACTCAAATAATATAATACTCGCAAAATCTTTAATTGTAATTTTTAAATAAATCTATATCTTGCAGTCAAATAAATACAATAATAATCTTCTTAATTTCCCCAAAATTTAATAACAAATTCAATCATTTCATAATCTTCATAAAATCAACGTTTTAACATGATCGCCAATTATGTCATATTAAGTTCTCAACTCTTTGTTTAAATTATTGTTTATCCTCGAATTTTAAGGCGCATTGTCTCTTTCTGTCAAATTACATCCTCTTCATTGATTCTTTACTTACAGTCAATCCTCAACAATCAAAGTCTAAGAGGATCCTACCTACAGTCATACAACACGCAATACAATACGTATTCTAGATAAATATGCAATCTAGATGAAACATGTATGGTCATAGTCACTTTTGTCGTGGTATTAAGGTCTCTGTCGGGGTGTACTACTAGCTATATTCTAGCAAGGAAATTACGAATACAACTAAGGTACTAAGGAATCAATCAATCAATCAATAGACGAAAAAGGAACAAAAGGAAGAACAGAGTAGTCTTCTAACCCATTACTTGGATATCTTCATCCTTTAATATACACTTAACTCTGGCACATTCACTAACTAATTCCTATCCTTGTACACTGGTACCCATATCAACTAATCATTAGTCCACAACATCCATGAATACATCCTCATTGCACACACCTGTCTATTAATACCAAAATCTGATACCAAGGACCTCTAACACAATCATAGGTCAATGATGCATTCAAGGTTTGATACTCATATCCCTTTAGGTACCTCTATTCTACTACAAGTACACCTACTGCTAGTTCTTTTTCCTACTACAATTGTTCATACTAGTTATTCTTAACACTCAAGTGCACACCAAGTGCAACACACCATACTAAGTACTGTTCTCTCTAATACAACTCTAGATGGACACCCAAGTCTGTTTGCAGTGCCATCTCAATCATGCCCAAGTCAACAGATCCTTACGTATGCACTTCATCCACTCATATACTAATATATATATATCTTACCCATAAAAATTTAATCCACCAAATAAAATCATCAAAATTTTACTTCTCGAACGATTTAAAGTAAGAGGCATACACTTCCTCAAAAGTCAAACACTCAATATCGAAATAAAATTGTTAATCACTTCTAAAATCTTTATAGCTTTGACTATGTTTATTGAATCAAATTTGAATCCTCAAAATTCTATAACATAGAATATCAACTCCTCAAAATTCTTAAAAATTAAAATTCATTTCCACTCTTTAATTTCAAATCCACAATTATACATATAATGCTCACGGTCTCTAATACTCAAGGTGCACTTAAATACACCCATTATCTACAACTCTCAATTGCGTACTGAAATTTGTACTGCCCGAATTACTTGCACTATTACTTCCAAATGATCAAAGTTATCATCACACATATTTTCTCCAATGAATTTCTATCTATATTAACTGATATACTAATATAATATTACCATACAAGGCACTTACTATTAGCACCTTGCTCAACTAATCCTTGATATAGAATCATTAGTACCCTTGGTATGATAACACTAGCTTCATTATTGGATCATCTCATCAAACTTATCAGAACTCACGATTACTTGCACCTTCTATAACACCCATGTTTCACTTTACTCTCATGGGCAAGTATATGGTTCCTTATCTCGATTGATGCATATGTATTTCCCTTTAATCCTTTACAGCCTGTTAAACTAATCTGTGATACGCTTCACAACTTTCATTACCCATCCTGATATTTCTCTACTCATGACATCTCATTAAAACCCATTATGCATATATATTTTTTTATTATTATTATTTTTGACACACCCGGTATCAATCATCAAATTGAACATCATGCTCCACAATTCCTTGATACTTAATTGTTTACATAGATCATCCAACTACATAAATTTATGACTAGCCAGGACGGGTATGCTGGCTCTGATACTAACTCTTGAAACTATCACTGATACTCTATACTCCCCTTCTACTTATAGTACTATAATGACACATATCCTAGAGCTATTGCTACAAGGTACTATGCTATGGGTTAACTCTAGATTAATGCCTAATGCTCATATGTCCAACCAAGAAGCGCTTACAAGCTCACAAGTCGCGCTCAGTCAACACTAATACAAGACGCATACATAATTATAAGTCACTAATTATCATACTCAATAAGGAATCCTCAAAGAATAGAAGCTCAAAAAGGAACTGGATTGAGGACTGAAGGTATTTCTACTGCTAGCAAACAAAAGAAGCGATGGAACAAGTCCTGTAATAACGGAAAATAAGTATTGAGATGAGACATTAAGAACCAATTTAAGATACAACCTGATAATCATACACGTCTGTCCAAAATTATGACACTCAGAATCCTTGCCATGCCAGTAAGCATAGGTGCGATAACGACAGGTTCCGTAACTAAGGTATGCAACTTTATAATCATGTCATCTAGAATCCTCGCCACGCCAACCAGTATGGCTGCGAGAGACTCTAAATTTCATAACTAAAGTATGTACATCCAAGTCAGGTTCCTACGTTCTCGCCACGACAGCTAATATGGCTGCGTTAAACTCTAGGTTCCATAACCAAAGTAGATGTTTTACCTTCTCACTGTCCTCATCAATATATGTTATCAGATGATACCATAAATTTTAGCCCATAAAATTTATCTCGATATAAAATTAACTCAACAACGATACCAAGAATTTAAATTTAACAACTGGTCAACAAGAATCAAACTCAATATCAACGAGTGAGGACGGACGAAAACAAGGGCAAAGGATTTAAATTGGAACTTGTAATAAGATTCTCAAGGGGTTGTCCCAGGAATCTCTCAAGAATTTTGTGATTGAGTATCCTCTCTTATCCTAGTATCCTATGTCCTATATTCTATAGCAGGCACGCAGTAGTACAACTATGACATCGTACTACCACGATATCGCACAACTTGTGAAGTATGACCTGTGTGGGCCACCACTAAAAATGTGTCATAACCCGCACCCGGAATTAGGGCATGAGTACGTGGGTACGTCCAGCCTACGCCGTAGCATCTGCGGTAGAACGCTGTCTAGGTCATGATGCTATCTAAACAATCTCACACGAGCATCCAATTCCATAAGGAGACACAGACACTACAATATAATATGAGCAACATACTCAATCACATAACTACAGCACGATAAGATCTCGAAGAAACAAGTAAGATGCAACACAAGTATAAAATAGAAATAGTCTAACTCAATCATATAAATCCAAGTCTAAACAAAGTATGCCGGAGATAAATCCGGTACCAAATAGACAGCTGGAGAAACTAACTAGATAACTAGTGATCCCGGCTAAACCTTCCGGAATCATAACAGAACTACCTAGTCCAAGTCAGCAGCTACTCACCCTGTGGTCCATAAGTGTCGGACACCAGTCCTCTAAGGCATAGTCTGGAAAATATTTTCCAGTCAGGAAGGAGCAAAGTACATCTCAAATAACAGTTCTATTTAATTGATAAGGGCTATAAAACAATAAATAGATGATGTTATATACTGAGAGAAGACAATTGAATAATACAATGGCATAATGAAGAGACAGGCAATATAAAGAGACAGGCAATATAGGCAATATGATACAGTCAGTGCATAAACAAAATGAAGAGAATGAGGTACAATATCATATACGGGTGATGTGGTATATGATCTAAAATAGAGAACTGTAAGTATTCTAAGTGTTTGAAATATCAGTCTATAATGTGATCGACTTGGGACAAGATCGGGTTGGTTATATATGATTAGCTATGATTCATGTAAGGTCAGGCTAACCAGTTAGTTAGCTATAATGCAAGTAGTGGTCAGGCTAATCATATATAACAACTATGAGGCATGTAATGGTCAGGCCACACCCGACGTGAGATGTGGGGTGAGTTATGATGCATGTAGAGTTGGGTATGATCACATAATCTACTAATATTTCCCCCGCCCCCAACTAGTATAGTGGATCCGATCATGACACATCACGATACATGAGCAATATCTAATATATCATGTACAAGGTCTAAATATCAATGTCGTGTACAATGTTAATACGATAATCAATGTAACATCTCATGACTGCATATCTAATCTATAAACTAGTCTGTGTAGCACAGTGTCAAGAATCAGATATAACATTTCCAGATACTGGAATTATAGATATTATTAAATAATTGAAAATTATCAGAGAATGTACTCGCCTTGGGTCCTTAGCTGGTAAAACCAATATCCTATTACAGAGTATCGTCTGGATGATCCAACAGTCCTATAGATATATCATAAAATAATATAACACTGTATCAGATGATACACTAACACACAATCAAAAATACATCGAACTCAGGGGCTATGCCAAGTATGGAACTAGTCAACTAGGGTCAAGTGTGTCAAGTTGCACGGGCGTCGCATCTGTGATTGCTGTACAAGATAGACGATCAAAATGATACGTGGCTCGTCAGTACATCAGTGTACATGTGCCAGTCAACTAACATTTACAGGGTTACAGGTCAATGTAAAGATGGGGTATCCGTAATTAGACTTGGGTCACCTAAAACATTCATCAATTATACATATTATCAATAATTGAATTTAATACGTATTTATGGGTATACCAATAATGATATACAAATATGTATAAAATGTATATACATTAAATAGAATAATATACTATATATATATTTAAAAATATACATACCACATATTATATATATATAACAACTATTATATATGTGTATAAAAAGAATATATATATATATATATATATATATATATATATATATATATATATATATATATATATATATATATATATATTGAATATATACATATGCTTATACTAGTGAAAATATGTCTATACTATATTTAATGTACATATATACCAATGAAAATACATATACTATATACTTGTATATATATATGTATATATATATATATATATATATATATACATATATACTAGAATATACATATACCATATACGTATATAAGTACATATATATATATATATATATATATATATATATATATATATATATATATATATATATATATATATATATATATATATACCAATACAAATATACATATACTACATATATACATACCAAAATACATATATATATATATATATATATATATATATATATATATATATATATATATATATATATATATATATATATACATATACATATACCAAAATACGTATTTATATATATATACCAATACAACATATTAACATATATCATTAAATACGTATATACTAATATATCGTTGAATACATATATATAAATAGAGAAATACAATATATAGATATGTATATGTGTATACATATACTAATCCTACACATTCAATGTATATACTACATATATACATGCATACATTCATACATACGTACGTACACTCATACACGTACATGCGTGCGTGTATGCGGGGAAAAGATCGAACCTGCGTACGAGCCTACGATTGGCGTGACGACGATGACGATGACGGTGTTGAACACGACGAAGACGACGTGTGGCTGTATGAGCTAGGCAGGGGGTGATGGTGCTGGCTCGACGGGTGGCTCATGGCAGAGCAGCTCAGCTCCGGAGGGGGAGCTACGTCGATGGTGATGGTAATGAAGCTGAGGTTGGAGGGGATCGGTAGATGTTCAGTCGGCAGGGTCTCAGGCGAGGGGAGCTTGGGACAGCGGGGGGAAGAGCTCGGGAAGAGGGGAGGATGGCCGGAGAGCTAGAGCAGTGGCGGCACCGGGGTGGGAAGTCGAGTGTAGGTGGTGGTGTCGCTGGGTTGGCCGCCGGATCTCGTCGACGCGGCCGTAGGGGAGATCAGCCGGAGACGGGGTGATCGTGATGGTTCTGATTGTAGGAGGAGCTTCGGGTTGGCTGCTTAGATCAGGCCGAGGGAAGTCGCCTTCGGTCGTGTAGGCTCAGGTCTATGGTGGGGCGGCTTCACGGCGGGCTGCAGGCGGGGGAAATGGCAGTGCGGGTGATGGTGGTGGAGGCTCGTGGAGGGACGGCTCGGTTGGGTGATACTGGAGGGAGGCCGATGGGATCTCGAACGGAAATACGGGAGCCGGCCGGTTGGAGCTCGACCAGGGTGAGGTAACAGGGGGAGGCCGGGCTGTAGGTTGCCGGAGAAGAGGGAGAGGGATGAGGGAGTGGCCGAAGTTTGGCCGTCGGGGTCGGATGAGTGGCCGGTTGTGGGTGGTTAGGTTATATTTGGTGTTGGTGAAGGTGTTGTATTTGTGAAGAATTTTTCATGGGGATGTTACTTTTTGTATATGGGAGGAGATGATGTGACCTCCTAGGAATTAGGGTCGGCCAAGCCTAGGGATGGGGTTGCTTTGGGAAAAGGGGTTGAGGAATTTTATATAAATATATAAGGGTGTTGTGTGGTAGGGATGGCTCCATTTTAAATGGATGGCCATGATTCAACATGGAGAAAATTCAAACAAAAAGGAGGAGAGAGGGGTTGGGTTGACTAGTCAAAGAAGGGGGTTATTTTTTCATTTGGGTTAAACCAATAGGATGGTGACACATCATTATAATTTTGCAATTAAGTCCCCAACAATTAAAAAATTGCACAAATGTGGGTTTCTGGATTTAATTAATTAAAATTAGATACAATTGGCGCTCTAAAATTAATTAGAAGTACAAGGGGCTGAAATTAAGTTGGGACGCAAATATCATTAGTGAAGAAGACTCAGAGCAGAATATTACCCTAATTTGGGTTGCACGAAAATGGGTCGAGATTGTCTCCAATTTCGATTGGAATGCACAACGATACAAAGTCGGATTTTATTTAGAAATTAAATAAACGTCCGCGACGAATATTGTGCGGCTAAAATGAAGCACAAGAGAGCATAATTATGAGTTATAAAAAGGTTTGAATGGAAGGCGGGCACGTCTAGGGCAAGGTTGTGAAATCTGTTGGAAGACAAAAGATAGGGTAGCGCTCCAAATATCGAAGCAATGGTAAGGCGCGATAAATAAATAAAATTACGGCAATTAGTTATAATTAAATATTATATAATCATTTACACATTAATTATGAAAATACAAAAATACCCCTAATCTGAAATATGGGGGTGACACTAATGTGTCCACTGCCCTACTAATGCTGTAATTGATCCCCTCTTTAAGTGCACAACAGTACATTTGCTCCAGGTCAATTTTCCCCTCTTCAACACTTGCTTACAGTCGCAAACACCTTACAGTATACATAAACCCCACACTCACACTTATCCTATCCACTGACACATACAAAATACTCCTTGATGCACTTTTCCCTGAGTATACCAACTGCTCCTTCCTTGATACACATTCCCCCTTGCTGTCATAGACTAAACACCCCTACACACATATATAAAACACACTTATACTATGATATCACACTAATCCACGCCTACTTTCTCTCCCAATATACTGCGTCACTCTGACACTGATACTTGATACACTAAGTGTATCCTTATATAACCTATCTCCCCTTTGTAAACTGAACCAGCCCGAGCAGGACCCGTACCAGATCTGCTTGCTTGCTGCCTTCAGTTATGTCTGATACACAATGCATTGAACTGACTATCATGCACCCTCGATGCCACTGCATATCAGAACTGTGCCACTGTGCAGTAGCTCTCTCACACACACATCAACTCACACACAATGCACAAACTCTAAAAATACTACACATACATACTTATGTAAACTGCTATATATATACAATAGCTTATATACATACCAATATTCCTATACCTCTCACATCCAAACTTATATAGATATCTATATACAACACTCTTTTACACACATAAATATATATACATGTAGATGTCAACTTTTATATACACACTCCTCTATTATTAACATATGGATATATATATACAACATACATACATATGTAAATATATCACTCATATATATATATATATATATATATATATATAATCATACACACTTACACTTCATATATATATATATATATATATATATATATATATATATATATATATATATATATATATATACACTCAACATAAACACAAACACTATATACACATATATGTACATACATAGATACACAAATATACCCAAACACAATATACACTATTATATGCATACATATATCACCTAATTTATCATATATATATATATATATATATATATATATATATATATATATATATATATATACATGCACATATAGCAAAAAGGACCAAACAGCAAACAAATAGAGTGCACTGCACCCGTATCACACTCATTCAACGATACGCTCGCGATACGGCTCCACCACACAACCAAACGCATTCCGAAGGACACGAGTAAGTCTAATAAATTAATTATGAAAAATATGTATAGGAATTAGATCAACTACATGTCTGTGTCAAGAATTGGTATGCACAACTCCCCGTGTCGGAGGAAAACCCCCAAAATTGTTCGTTTTGTCAAATTGACGAGATACGGTCTACACGTATCCAATTATGGATACGACACTAGTCACAAATAAGAAATCATATGTCATTTAAATCTATTAGACCCAATGACAACTACTACATGTGCTAATCTTGAAATTCTCCTAAAATTGATACCAAATTGGACATAACTTCCACCGTAGGTCTCCGATGAACCTAAAATCAATTCCTATGGGTAGCCTATGCATGTGGATTGGTTTCTCATGGTTAAATCTCAGATTTTGAATCTATTACAAGGGAGAAAACTAAAATGTATCTATTGGGAGATGGATTTCCAATAAAAATCCATAAAATTGGAAAGTAGCTCCTCCTTGTAGCTCTTGGCCTCATTCTTCTAGATCCTTGCTCCTTTCTTGTAGATCCTTATTTTAGTAGCCTCTATTGAAGAATAAGGACAAAATTTGGGTGGAAATTGGTAGAGATTTGGTGAGAAAATAAAGAAATTAGGAAAGAGGAAGAATATAGATCTAAATGGAATGAACAAAATAAAATGAGAGACTCTCTCTCTCCTCCTCTAATGGCTGGTCATAAATCCTCTCCCAAGCAATATAAAATGTCTAAAATACCCCTTGGGGTCTTTAATGAAAAAATAATTAAGGAGGGAAGGCTCTAGTCTAATGGTTTCACTAATTAATTTATCCTCCTAATGAATGGGCCTAAACTTGGGTCCAATCTAAACTAACATATAAATGTTGGGTTCATGCATCTAACTAAACTAATTACATCTACTACACAAGTCCAAAATAAATCTAACACTAATAATAAATAAATAATACAAGTATTAATTAACTACACATGCACAATATTAAATACAACACTCCTAAAATAAAATATCCGTGTCAATTACCAAACTATCCTTGATTGAAAATGTGAGGGTGACAGTCCTAAGCAAAGACTCAGCTACCAAAGCATGCTTCAGAGCAAAAGAAATAGATATAAAACTATGGGAAGTACTACTATCAAACAAAGCTATAGCTGGAATGGAATCAAGAAGAACAGAACCTGCGATGACATCTCCGGTGGGCTCGACCTCCTCGTCTGTCATAGTGAAAGCTCATCCCTGACGTGCACCTCTCGGATGTTGGTGCTGGACATAACGCTACTGCTGGGTGGGAAGCGACGGTCCCCTCGGCTGTACTGCAAGTGGTCTCTCCTGTGTCCCCAGAGCTGGAGCTGCTCCCTGAACTGCACGACGAGGATTAGAAGGACACTCTCTCAGCTGATACCCTTCTGTACCATAATACAAACAAACTCCTAGCCACCTCCTGCAAACTTTTTAGATGTTATCGGGCTTTTTGCAGTAGTGTCAGGAAGCTTGTTGTAACTATCTCTGATGTTGTGGTGCCTGGTGAAACGGTGCCCTAGTTGGAGTCTGGTGCTGATACGGCTGCTGAAAATGCCTGGACTGGAAATGAGGACATTTGGCAGATACTGCACTACTGTTGGCCCCCAGAAAAGAATCGCGGTCTCTCTTGGGCTTCAAATCCAACTCCCGCTCAACCTTGCGTTCCTCCGCAAGTATTTTCAAGTAGGTCTTATAAAAAGACGGAATAAGGATCTTCACTTCCCAGTTTAGACCCTTACGAAAATGAATAGCTCGAACCTCTGGATCTCTCACCAAATACTCCATAAATCGGCTCAACCTGCCGAACTATGTAGCGTATTCTTCCACAGACCTGCTCCCCTGAATGAGGCTCTCAAACTACCTCCCTAAGTCTAACATGTCTGGCCGAGCGAAGAAATTCTTCTTGAAGAGGTCCTTGAACACCTCCCAAGAATCTCTTGCGTCAACAAGAATTAGTTCATTCCTGAACCAAGTGCGGGCGACGTCGAACAGTTGAAGTCATATCGCCTCAACCTTCAGATCCTCAGAAAGATGAGACACCCTCATAAGACGCTCAATGTTCTCGAGCCAATCATCAGCATAGACGATGCCCTCCGTCCCCTTTAAGAACCTAGGCTCCAGCTTCTTGAAGTCCTGAATGTTTCCTAGCCGAACCTGAGCAACCTGAGGAGCAACCTGCTGCTGGACTGGAACTCTTCTCTCTACTACGACACGAGCAAGATAATGAGCACTCTTGATGCCCTACCATAAGACGTCGGTCTGTCTCTGGTGTACCTCAGACTGAGCCCTCTATGCCTCCAACATCTCGCAAAATAGTGTGAACATCTGCGTCGCATCTTTCGGTACGGAAGGTGGAGGTAGAAGTCCCTCAAATACAGCTGGCACAGTCCTCTGAGTAGGAGGTGGACCTCTGAAAGCAGCTCACATACCAATCACCGAAGAAGTGACTGGTGCAGGCCCTCGGGACATCTCAGACCTCTCAGAACCTGCTCTCCCCTGTTGTGATCTAGTCTTATGCGGCATCCTAAGATAAAGCGAAAGAAAGAATCAATATGGCACATAATGTAAGATACTCAAAGGAAGGATAGTTTAAAGATCAAATATCAATATCAAGAAAGAATAGTTGAATGAATCAAAAGAATTTTTCCTAGATGTGATTGTGTATTCTCAGCCTATAGCTTATATCCTATATCCTGAATCAGACTCGTAATAGCACTCAATTTAGGCACCACTACAAATCACACTAATTGCGACCTCGAAGACCTGTATGTGCCACCACTAAAAATATGTTACGACCCGCACCCTATATAGGGATGCAAAGGAACAACGCTCAGCCTATGCCACAGAATCAGCAGTAGAACGCTATTTGGATAATCTATCTAATCTATATAATATGCCACCAATAATATCAATATACGCAATCACAGATCTAAGATGGAGAATAGCACGAATATGATATAGGAATATAATAGTCACCATACAACTTATGAGTCAAAATAATAACATCAATAAGTCTGAAAAAATACTAAACAATAAGCTGGAGACAAATCCAGTACAAGAGAATAGCTAACATACTATAAGTCCCGGGTCCTCTGTCTCAGTCGGGATGAGTCCCTCCTGAGCCAAGATCTCTGACTCTAAGCCCACAACATCCTGAGGCCCGTAATGAGTAGGGTACCACTCCACAGTGTCATCTGAGAAAAATATATCCAGTCGGAAAAGGAGCAGAGTGCATCTCTAACAGCAGTTCTAATCAATGATATAAACTATGTAACAGTAAATAGATGTGAATATACAAGATACAATAATAGATACAAGAGATATACAATAAAGAAATACTGAAAATAAATATAAGAATGAACAATATGGCAATGAACAAGAATACTAAATGACTAAGTGAGTGAGTACCAGCTTAAGATATGATCGGCTTGGGAACTTGATACAAGATTTATGGCCTGGCTAATCATACGTGTGATGTATGATTAACACTATTCAATGAATAAGAATTGATACAAGAAGGGTATGATCACATATCTATACTACATACTCCCCAACCCTGACTGGTATAATGGATCCAACCATGGTACGCTATGGTACGGGATTCTCTAGGAAGGTAGCAAGTCTCCCCGAGAATCGATGTCTGTACATGTATAAGAAAAATAATGAAACAAGGCTTGCACAAGATATACCATATATACCAAGGAATAAAATTTTATGACGAGATCCGGATATACCAATTCGTGTAATTATTGTGTCAAAAAATCATGGATATCTACACTAGATACAATAAAAATAGAGGATATCATAAATAAAAAATTATCAGAGAATGTACTCGCCTGAAGTCCGATAAATAGTATCACAGATGCTTGGTACGGTGCCTCGAAGACCTAGATATGGAATATAACATCAAATCAAGGTTTCAGAAAAAAAATAAGTTAAACTAGTCAACTTCTAGGTCAAATAGCCATTTCTAAGTCAAACTAGGTCAACTCTAAGTCAAACTGGTCAACCCTGGTCAAACTACCTATTTCTAGGTTGCATGAGCCTACATATTTCTAGGTTGCATGAGTCTATCTCTAGGGTATTTGGTCCATATATTATGAAACTAGGTCACACTAGATAAATCTAAGATACTAAGAACACACTAAGACACCGTATCTCAGGATAGGCAAACAAGAGACATAAAAATAGCATATATGCATATTCAATTAATAATATATATACTAGTCCTAAGTACAATTACTAAATGGATACCTTGGTTTTCAACCAACTCGGTATCGCACCACTAAATACCCATTTTGATACTCGAACCCAAATACCTTGAATATCCTTAATACCTTGACACTTACCTTGGTATCTCAAGGTAAATATATACATAAGTACATATATATAAATACACATTTATATATATACGTATATGAACATAACACATATACACTACTAGATTCCATACATATATATACACATATACATATATATTCACTTACATATATACATATATCATATTATTCAATTAGCTATATATAGATGTATATCTACAAATATATATAAACACATATCCATATATATACTAATGCACTAGTACATATAACTACATATATAGACATAACAATATATATATATATATATATATATATATATATATATATATATATATATATATATATATATATATATATATATATATGAATACATCTATTACAATAGCTAAGAACAATGGAAATTGGTTCTAGAATGCAACACAACAAGCACGTGGAGTGCATCGCACCCGTATCACACTAGATCTATGATACACTTGCGATACGAGTCCACCACACAACCATACGTACCCTAAAAGATACGAGCAAGTCTAAATTACTATATATGAACAATACGAAGAGTCAAACACATATCTACTTGTCTGTGTGAAAATATAACATCATAAAGTCCCGTGTTGGAGGAAAAACCTCTAAATCAACATGTATCACCAAATTATTGGGATACAACCCACACATATCCAATTATGGATATGACACTAGCCATAAATAAGCAAACACATGCCAATTTGGTTTATATGACCAATTGACAAACACAAGAAGTGTAAATCTCGAAAATCCCCCAAAATTGACACAAAAGCATCATAACTTTCTCCACAGGCCTCCTATGAACATAATTCCAATTTCTATGAATAGCCTATGCATATGGGGTAGTTTCTCATAGTTAAATCTCAGATTTAGAACCTAATAAAAGGGAAAAAAACTAAATTATACCTATTAGGAGATAGATTCCCAATGCAACCTCCAAATTTGATAAAATTGGCCTTCAACTTGTAGATCATTGCTCTTCTTTGTAGATCCTTACTTCCTCCTTCTAGATCCTTGATCTACTAGCGTCCAATGGTGATTTAAAAAAGAATTGGGATGAAATTTGTTAGAGAATTGATGTGGGAATGAAGAAATTTGGTTAAGAAAAATTCTAGGTCTAGGTTTAAAATAAAAAGAGGAGAGAGAAACTTTCCTCCCTCTTTGTATAGGCCGGCCACTTGACCCCCTCCCCAAGTCACTATATAATGTCTATTATACCCCTTGGGGCCTCTCTTAAAGAAATAATTAAGGAGGAAAGGTTCTAGTCTAATGGTTTTAATTAAACTAATCATCTCCTAATGAATGAGCTTCTAATTGGACTCAATTCTAACTAATTACAAATGTTGGTCCATGAGTCTAAACTAAACTAGTTAGGTCCACTAATACAAGTCCAAAATAATAAACTAACATCTAACAATAATTAAATAATACCATAAATAATTATTCATCATGCATAATATTTAATTAATTATGAAATTACCAAAATACTCTTTCTTAGAAAATATGGTAGTGACACCTTCTCCAAAAGCCGAGTTAGTGTATAGGTTCGGGGGATCACTACCCCCAGCTTGTGCAATCCCCAGGGTTCCTGGGGGAAGAACGACCTCCAGCAGCTGAGGGCCTTCTCTTTGAGCGGGTACCTTGGAAACACCTTCCGCAGGTCCCGCTACTGGTCCTCCTGGTAGTCGCCTTCTCGATGCGTTAGTTGTGTGTGACGGACTAGAGGTGCTGGGCTTCCTTCCTCGCATGGTAGAAGGGTCCTTCTTAGCAGAGTAACATGAGGCGAAGGGTATCTCCTCCTTCTTTGGTGTTTGCACCTAATTTTTGGGTTGTTGCTAGCTAGGTGCCTTCAGATACAGTCGTTGGAATACCGACTACATATTTGTTGGCACTGCTACTTTAGCACAGCAGCAATTGATAATAATATTGACACAGGGGTATCCTGGAGGGGAAATCTCATATGTCGTAGTTGCTTCCCTTGATTTGCACGTGTGGATGATCATGTTGCACAAATCAAGCGAGGGATGATCTACCTTTACACCCTTGTTATGAGCCTAGGTAGACTGAGCACATGGATGTGTAGGTATTGCTTTTGGTCCCTGATCTAGGGTTCATACAAGAACTTCCCCATATCGTCAATGGAAGCATTTTGAGATTGACCCTGACCATTTGTCGCTGCAGGCTGGACGTGTGGGGCGGTCTTATATAACTTTTTATCAGGGGCTCGTATAACGGGTAGCGGTGCTCACTGATAGTCAGCCAAATGAAAAGTTGTTTGAGCTTGAAGCTCTTACTGCCTTAGACTTTTTTGACTTAGCACGCACAGGTTTTGGTTTTTCTCGAAGCAGCGCATGGGAGTACGGCAGGACGAGATTTTGTCAAAGACTAAGCTTCTGGGGGTGACAGAGGCACCTGTGGCAGAACTACAAGCCGTATACTACTTTCTTCTCGACATCCTTCGTTGTGGCCGCATGGGCTGTTGTAACCTCCGATTTCCAAATTTCCAAAATATTTAGATTTTAATTTATTTTAAAATATCAAGTTTATAAAATATTTTCTCCTTGAGTTTTAGTATTAGATTTTTGAGCAATATTTGATTTTAGAAGGTGATTTGAAATCTTTTATAAAAATCATTTTTCCTAAATGTCGATTTATTTTAAATTAAATAGATAAATAATGATATATATAATTCTCTAGCTTCAAATATTTATTAGCTTGAAATCATAAAATTATTTAAAGGACTAGTTGTTTTCTTTATAATAAATTTTGAAATCCATTTGGGATAGTAAATAAAAAAATTGCATACTTTCTAAAGGTTTTGGAACATGGGTTTAATTAGTAGCTAATTGGGAATTAGTTAGCCTTGGGAGCCTCTTAAAATATTTTCTTAAATTATAATCTTTTTATTTTAAAATTTTTACAAGTTTGCCATCTCCCATTAACTAGCCAACACACCCTCATTCCCACATGAAGAACTCATTCATGTATAATCTTGGCCATTCATTAATTGGGCCAATCCTCACCCTTCATCCCACACCCTCTCTCCCTATTTAAAGTCTCTCACCCACACCATTCCCAAGAAGCCCTAATCTCCAAAACCTTGGCTAGCCCTCACAAATTCCCACAAGCCAACAACCATCACCATTTTTGTGTGCTCATGTCCATGTGTCCAGCTTTACGTGTCAGCCGTGTTGGCCTCGGGTTCGACCCCGGGTGTCCTATCGTATCCATTCATTCCTGTGTCCAGTTATTACAACATTACAATAGGATTGTGTCCGACACCATCTGGACACATCCACCATAGTACATCACCCATCGTGTCCAGCCTCGGACACGATCTACCCCGACACATACAGAGCAAACCCTAACCCTAGATCTAACGTCGTCGAGCTCCGGTGGCCGCGGCTCTCCTCCACCTCGTCGAGCTCCGGTGGCCGCGGATCTCCTCCTCGGCGTCGAGCGCCTGTGATCCTCGAGACGAGCACACCCGACCGCCGCCGAGCGTCGACCACCGCCGAGCTTCGACCACAGCAGATCCGCCGAGCTTCGACCACAGCAGATCCGTCGACCACCGCCACAGCAGATCCGTCGACGCCTTGCCCGCGTGACCCGGCGGACCTCCACCGCGTCGACGCCGGAAACCCCTATGTGATCCTCCCTTCTCCGGTTCTCTTCGATTCTCAGAGCAACATTTGGGGGAAAGTTAAAGAGAACTTGTTTAGTTATATAATTAAATTTGGTTAGTTTATAATTAGTTTATTAATTACATATAATTAGTTTATTAATTATATATAATTAGTTTAGTAATATATATAATTAGTTTTATTGTTTATAATGTATGAATTTAGTTATTTATTATGTGTAAAATTTAGTTATGTATTATATATAAGGATTTGGTTATATTAATATGTAATTAGTTAGTTTTTATGCAATTAGTTAGTTTTTATGTAATTAGTAGTTGCGTAATAAATATAAGGGTTTTTTATTATGTAAAATATAATAATTTGGTGGGGTTTATATTATTATTTAAGAAATAGTTTCAATAATAAAAATTAGTTCAAATTTGGTTATTTTTGGACTGGTAACCGATTTCACTATAGATATAAAAATATATTGGCTTTTACATAAATTTTAAATTTTATAAATAAACTTTTATTGGTAATTATTGTTCAAAATAATTTTGAAATGATTTTCATTAAATTAAGGTGTTACCTTAATTACGAACAATCGACCCTTTTCTCTTATTAGCCTGGTATCCTTATCTCGATTTTCGTGCCAAACTCCGATCTTGAACTTCTTTATATAGTTTCTAGCTATTTGGACTGCTCCAGACTCATTGGAACTAACTGCTACTTCATTTGGGATCACCTTGAGAAGTGTGGCATTATGTACATTCTCTGATTAGTTATATATATATATATATAAATATTTGATAGATATATATACAAATATGTATTTTGGTATATAAATATATATTTATATACATCTATTTAGCGTATATACACATATACGTATTTTGTACAATTACTAATAGACACTTATATATATATATTATATACGTTTTTATTGGTATATACTCTGAGTGTAAATGTATATTATATACGTATCCCTACTAGATGACCCTAGTTGACTAGAGCCATGCCTGGCATAGCCCTGAGGCCAGGGTATTTCTATTGTGTGTTAGTGTAGCATCTGATACAAGTAATATTATTATATGTTTATAGGACTGTCGGATTCTCCAGACGATACTCTGGGACAGGACATTGGTATTGACAGCTAAGGACCCAAGGCGAGTACATTCTCTGATTAGTTTCTAATTTATGATATCTTCTACGTTCACTGTATCTAGTGTAGATATCCATGCTCTTGACACGTTGGTTACACGGATTGGTATACACGGATCTCGTCATGAGATATTATTCCTTATTCATGGTGTAGCTTGTACAAGACTTGTTCCTTGTTATCTTGTGCATATACAGACACAGAGACCCGGGGAGATTTGCTACCTCCCTAGGGAATCCCGTGCCATAGCGTACCATGATTGGATCTACTATACCAGTCGGGTGGGGAGTATTTTAGTATAGATATGTGATCATACCCAACTCTATATGCATCATAGCTCACCCCACATCTCACGTCGGGTGCGTCCTGACCATTTATATGCTTTATAGCTGTTACGTGTGATTAGCCTGACCTCTACATGCATCATAGCTAACCAACGGTTAGCCTGACTTTACATGAATCATAGCTAATCACATGTAACTAGCCTGATCAAGTTCCCAAGCCGATCACATGTTAAAGCTAGTACTCACACACTTAGTCATAGGTTTCTTGCTCATTGACATATTGTTTCTTTTCTTGCATTTACTTACAGTATTTTCAGTATTTCTTTTATTGTACATTTCTCGTACCTATACATGCATCTCGTATATTTCCACCTAGAACTGCTACATAGTTTATATTATTAATATAGAACTGCTATTTAGAGATATACTTTGCTCCTTCCTGACTGGAAAATATTTTCCAGACTGTGACCTTAGTGGACTTGTTTCTGACACTTGGGGATTGGATGTTACTGATTACAGGTATGACTATTTTATCGTTAGACTTGTCTTTCTTGCTTGCCTTGATATCTCATCGTGCTTTAGTTTATGTGATTGAGTATTTCCAGCATTATTTTATGATATCCACGTCCCCTTATGGAGTTGGGTATTCATGTGAGATTGATTAGATAGTTACATGACCTAGACAGCGTTCTACCACCGATGCTGTGGCGTAGGATGGACGTACCCACGCTCTCGTACCCCCATATCGGGTGTGGGTCGTGACACATTTTTAGTGGTGGCCCATGCAGGTAAGACTTCACTAGTTGTGCGATGTCGTAGTAGTGTGACATCATAGTTATACTACTACGTGCCTGCTATAGAATATAGGACATAGGATACTAGGATGAGAGAGGATACTCAATCATAATTTTTGAGAGATTTCTGGGACGACCCTTGAGAATCTTATTATAAATTCCAATTTAAATCCTTCCCCCTTGTTTTTGTCCGTTCTCAACCCTTAAAAATCTTATTATAAATTCTAATTTAAATCCTTCCCCCTTGTTTTTGTCCGTTCTCACTTGTTGATATTGAGTTTGATTCTTGTTGACCAGTTGTTAAATTTAATTCTTGGTATCGTTGTTGAGTTTTGATTTCATAACGAGATAAATTTTACGGACTAAATTTTACGGTATTATCTGATGACATATGTTGATGAGGACAGTGAGAAAGGTAAAATGTCTACTTTTGTTATGGAACCTAGAGTTTATCGCAGCCATATTAGCTGTCATGACGAGAACGTAGGAATCCGACTTGGATGTACATACTTTAGTTATGAAATTTAGAATTTCTCGCAGCCATACCGGTTGGCGTGGCGAAGATTCTAGATGACATGATTATAGAGTTGCATACCTTAGTTACGGAACCTGTCGTTTATCGTATCTATGCTTACTAGCGTGGCAAGGATTCTGAGTGTCTGATTTTAGACAGACGTGTATGATTATCAGGTTGTATCTTAAAATGGTTCTTAAAGTATCATCTCAACACTTATCTATTTCTGTTATACGGTATTTTTCTATCGTTCTTTTGTTGCTAGCAGTAGAAACACCTTCAGTCCTCAACCCAGTTCCTTTGGAGCTTATATCCTTTGAGGATTCCATGATTAAGTATGATAATTAATGACTTGTAATTATGGATGTGTCTTGAGTATTAGTATTGACTGTGTTGCTAGTGAGTTGTAAGTGTTTCCTAGTTGGACATGTGAGCAGTAGGCCTTAACCTAGAGTTAACCCATAGCATAGTACCTTGTAACAATGGTTCTAAGAGGAGTGTCATTAGAGACTGAGAGTAAAGGAGAGTATAGAGTATCAGTGATAGTTCCCAGAGTTAGTATCAGAGCCGGTATACCCGTCCTGGAAAAAAAAATCATGATTATGTAATTGAGTGATCTATATGAGCAATTGAGTATCCAGGAATTGTGTTAAGGATTAATGGAGTATAATGTTCAAATTTGATGATTGATATCGGGTGTGTTAAAGGTAAAGAAGTTTATATGCATGAGGAGTTATAATGAGGTGTCATGAGTAGGAAAATATCAGAAATTGGTAATGGTGAGGCATATCACAGATTAGTTAACAGGCTGTAGAAGGTTAAAGGGAATACCTATACATCAATCGAGATGAACCATATACATGCCCATGAGAGTAAAGAAACATGAGTGTTATAGTAGATATATGTAATCATGAGTTATAATGAGCTTGATGAGATGATCCATTAATGAAGCTAGTGATATAATACCAAGAGTGCTAATGATTCTATATCGAGGATTAATCAAGAATAACGTTAATAACAGTAAGCACTCTGTGTGATGATAAGTAGATGATATACCAGTTGACATAAATTGAAAATCATGAAAGAAAATACAGGTGATGATAACTTTGATCATTGGAGGTAATAGTGCAAGTGATTCGGGCAGTACAAATTTAGTACACCGTTGTAGACAATAGAGGTATTGAGTGCACCTCGAGTATTAGAGACTATGAGCACTTATATGTAAAATTATGGATTTATAAATTAAAGAGTGGAAATGAATTTTTACTTTGAGAATTATTGAGAAGTTGAGATTGTGTCATTAAAATTTTTGAGGATTTCAAATATTGATTCAATAAACATGGTCAAGGCTACAAAGATTTTAGAAGTGATTAAAATTTATTTCGATATTGAGTATTTGACTATTGAGGAAATATATGCATTTTATTTTAAATTTGTTTGAAAAGTTAAACCTTGACAATTATTTTGAGGATTAATTTTATAGTGAATAAGAAATATATATATTAATAGATGATATACATGTGTCAGGATCTGTTGACTTGAGCATGATTGAAATGGCACCGCAGACTGACTTGGGTGTCCATCTAAAGTTGTCTTGGAAAGAACAGTATTTAGTATGGTGTGTTACACTTGGTGTGCACTGGAGTGATGAGAATAAATAGTATGGACAATTGTAGTAGGAACGAGAACTAAGCAGTGGGTGTACTGAAGTAGAACAGGGGTACCTAAAGAGATAGAGGTATCAAACTTTACATGCACCAATTGACCTATAATCGTGTTAGAGGTTCTTGGTATCAGATTTTGGCATTAATAGACAGGTGTGTGCAATACGGATATATTCATGGATCTTGTGGATTAATGATTAGTTGATATGGGTACCAGTGTACAGGAATAAGAATTAGTTAGTGAATGTGCTAGAGTTAAGTATTTGTTAGAGATAGTAGATACTACAAGTAATATGTTAGCAGGTTCTTTCTTTCCCTCCTAATGTTCCTTTTTCCGTCTTTCGATTGATTGATTTTCCTAGTACTGTAGTTGTATGCATGATTTCTTGTTAGAATAAAATTGGTAGTACACCCTGACAGAGACTACAGTACCATGACAGAAGACACATAACCTATATATTTTCTTAGATTGCTTGGCTGTAGGTAGAATTTTCTTAAACCATGATCATTAGGGTTTTGACCATAGCAAAGATCTATAACAAGGTTATGACTGACAAAAAGGGACAAGATGATTAAATTTGTGGATAAGCATTAATTTAAATAAAGAATTAAGGGGTTGTTATAACAGAGGTGATGGATCATTGATTGTACGAAAATTAAGGTATGATTGAAATTCGAGGAAAAACATTAACTTAAATAGAGAGTTAAGGAATTCACAGGACAAAATTGAGGATTTAATAATTTTAGGGAGGTCTTGATATGATTAAATTGGTTATTAAAATTTGAGAAAATTAGGGAAATTATTATTATATCTATTTGATTGCAAAATAGGAATTTAAAATTTTATATTACGAATGTTGCATTTGAAGATTCCGTAAGTATCGCATTGTTGAGTATTTTGAGGAAAAAGGAAATCAGGAAATAAAAATTGTTAATGGAATAGTGTCGAATTCAATTCTCGGGATGAAGATTTAGATTTGAATAAGCATCAATTGAATTTGAGTTAGAAGAGTAAGATGATTGATGGATTAGTACTTAAAATTTAAATTTTGGGATACAGATTTTTAATTTTTTTTATAAATATGCATTGATTGGATTTCAATTGGAGGATTGGATATTAAATCCTGGAGTATTTAGATACGAACTTAAAAAATTTGGAGGAGATTATAACAAAAAGGGAATTTGATCTTTAAACTTGAAGATTTTCAGGAATATGATGTTATAGAATTTTGAAAGGTTGTGAAATAACAATATGGAATTACTTCATGATTATTTGGTTTGAAATTTAAATTTTGATAGAAATAATATAATGAGTAAAGGCAATTATTGAGGATCTTAAATTTTGAGGACGAAATTTTTCTAAGGTGGATAGACTTGTAACCTCCGATTTCTACATTTCCAAAATATTTAGATTTTAATTTATTTTAAAATATCAAGTTTATAAAATATTTTCTCCTTGAGTTTTAGTATTAGATTTTTGAGCAATGTTTGATTTTAGAAGGTGATTTGAAATCTTTTATAAAAATCATTTTTCCTAAATGTCGATTTATTATAAATTAAATAGATAAATAATGATATATATAATTCTCTAAATTCAAATATTTATTGGCTTAAAATCATAAAATTATTTAAAGGACTAGTTATTTTCTTCATAATAAATTTTGAAATCCATTTGGGATAGTAAATAAAAAAATTGCATACTTTCTAAAGGTTTTGGAACATGGGTTTAATTAGTAGCTAATTGGGAATTAGTTAGCCTTGGGAGCCTCTTAAAATATTTTCTTAAATTATAATCTTTTTCTTTTAAAATTTTTACAAGTTTGCCATCTCCCATTAACTAGCCAACACACCCTCATTCCCACATGAAGAACTCATTCATGTATAATCTTGGCCATTCATTAATTGGGCCAATCCTCACCCTTCATCCCACACCCTCTCTCCCTATTTAAAGTCTCTCACCCACACCATTCCCAAGAAGCCCTAATCCCCAAAACCTAGGCTAGCCCTCACAAATTCCCACAAGCCAACAACCATCACCATTTTTGTGTGCTCATGTCCATGTGTCCAGCTTTACGTGTCAGCCGTGTTGGCCTCGGGTCCGACCCCGGGTGTCCTATCGTATCCATTCATTCCTGTGTCCAGTTATTACAACATTACAATAGGATTGTGTCCGACACCATCTGGACACATCCACCACAGTACATCACCAATCGTGTCCAGCCTCGGACACGATCCACCCCGACACATACAGAGCAAACCCTAACCCTAGATCTAACGTCGTCGAGCTCCGGTGGCCGCGGCTCTCCTCCACCTCGTCGAGCTCCGGTGGCCGTGGATCTCCTCCTCGGCGTCGAGCGCCTGTGATCCTCGAGACAAGCACACCCGACCGCCGCCGAGCGTCGACCACCGCCGAGCTTCGACCACAGCAGATCCACCGAGCTTCGACCACAGCAGATCCGTCGACCACCGCCACAGCAGATCCGTCGACGCCTTGCCCGCGTGACCCGGCGGACCTCCACCGCGTCGACGCAGGAAACCCCTATGTGAGCCTCCCTTCTCCGGTTCTCTTCGATTCTCAGAGCAACGTTTGGGGGAAAGTTAAAGAGAATTTGTTTAGTTATATAATTAAATTTGGTTAGTTTATAATTAATTTATTAATTACATATAATTAGTTTATTAATTATATATAATTAGTTTAGTAATATATATAATTAGTTTTATTGTTTATAATGTATGAATTTAGTTATTTATTATGTGTAAAATTTAGTTATGTATTATATATAAGGATTTGGTTATATTAATATGTAATTAGTTAGTTTTTATGCAATTAGTTAGTTTTTAAGTAATTAGTAGTTGCGTAATAAATATAAGGGTTTTTGATTATGTAAAATATAATAATTTGTTGGAGTTTATATTATTATTTAAGAAATAGTTTTAATAATAAAAATTAGTTCAAATTTGGTTATTTTTGGACTGGTAACCGATTTCAATATAGATATAAAAATATATTGGCTTTTACATAAATTCTAAATTTTATAAATAAACTTTTATTGGTAATTATTGTTCAAAATAATTTTGAAATGATTTTCATTAAATTAAGGTGTTACCTTAATTACGAACAATCGACCCTTTTCTCTTATTAGCCTGGTATCCTTATCTCGATTTTTGTGCCAAACTCCGATCTTGAACTTCTTTATATAGTTTCTAGCTATTTAGAATGCTCTAGACTCATTGGAACTAACTGCTACTTCATTTGGGATCACCTTGAGAAGTGTGGCATTATGTACATTCTCTGATTAGTTATATATATATATATATATATATATATATATATATATATAAATATTTGATTGATATATATACAAATATGTATTTTGGTATATAAATATATATTTATATACATCTATTTAGCGTATATACACATATACATATTTTGTACAATTACTAATAGACACTTCTATATATATATATTATATACATTTTTATTAGTATATACTCTGAGTGTAAATGTGTATTATATACGTATCCCTACTAGATGACCCTAGTTGACTAGAGCCATGCCTGGCATAGCCCTGAGGCCAGGGTATTTCTATTGGGTGTTAGTGTAGCATCTGATACAAGTAATATTATTATATGTTTATAGGACTGTCGGATTCTCCAGACGATACTCTGGGACAGGACATTGGTATTGACAGCTAAGGACCCAAGGCGAGTACATTCTCTGATTAGTTTCTAATTTATGATATCTCCTATGTTCACTGTTTCTAGTGTAGATATCCATGCTCTTGACACGTTGGTTACACGGATTGGTATACACGGATCTCGTCATGAGATGTTATTCCTTATTCATGGTGTAGCTTGTACAAGACTTGTTCCTTGTTATCTTGTGCATATACAGACACAGAGACCCAGGGAGATTTGCTACCTCCCTAGGGAATCCCGTGCTATAGCGTACCATGATTGGATCTACTATACCAGTCGGGTGGGGAGTATTTTAGTATAGATATGTGATCATACCCAACTCTACATGCATCATAGCTTACCCCATATCTCACGTCGGGTGCGTCCTGACCATTTATATGCTTTATAGCTGTTACGTGTGATTAGCCTGACCTCTACATGCATCATAGCTAACCAACGGTTAGCCTGACTTTACATGAATCATAGCTAATCACATGTAACTAGTCTGATCAAGTTCCCAAGCCGATCACATGTTAAAGCTAGTACTCACACACTTAGTCATAGGTTTCTTGCTCATTGACATATTATTTCTTTTCCTGCATTTACTTACAGTATTTTCAGTATTTCTTTTATTGTACATTTCTCGTACCTATACATGCATCTCGTATATTTCCACCTAGAACTGCTACATAGTTTATATCATTAATATAGAACTGCTATTTAGAGATATACTTTGCTCCTTCCTGACTGAAAAATATTTTCCAGACTGTGACCTTAGTGGACTTGTTTCTGACACTTGGGGATTGGATGTTACTGATTACAGGTATGACTATTTTGTCGTTAGACTTGTCTTTCTTGCTTGCCTTGATATCTCATCGTGCTTTAGTTTATGTGATTGAGTATTTCCAACATTATTTTATGATATCCACGTCTCCTTATGGAGTTGGGTATTCATGTGAGATTGATTAGATAGTTACATGACCTAGACAGCGTTCTACCACCGATGCTGCGGCGTAGGCTGGACGTACCCATGCTCTCATACCCCCATATCGGGTGTGGGTCGTGACACGTTTTTAGTGGTGGCCCATGCAAGTCAGACTTCACTAGTTGTGCGATGTCGTAGTAGTGCGACATCATAGTTGTACTACTACGTGCCTGCTATAGAATATAGGACATAGGATACTAGGATGAGAGAGGATACTCAATCACAAATTTTGAAAGATTTCTGGGATGACCCTTGAGAATCTCATTATAAATTCCAATTTAAATCCTTCCCCCTTGTTTTTGTCCGTTCTCAACCCCTGAGAATCTCATTATAAATTCCAATTTAAATCCTTCCCCCTTGTTTTTGTCCGTTCTCACTTGTTGATATTGAGTTTGATTCTTGTTGACCAGTTGTTAAATTTAATTCTTGGTATCGTTATTGAGTTTTGATTTCATATCGAGATGAATTTTACGGACTGAACTTTACGGTATTATCTGATGACATATGTTGATGAGGACAGTGAGAAAGGTAAAACGTCTACTTTGGTTATGGGACCTAGAGTTTATCGCAGCCATATTAGCTGTCATGACGAGAACGTAGGAATCCGACTTGGATGTACATACTTTAGTTATGAAATTTAGAATTTTTCGCAGCCATACCGGTTGGCGTGGCGAAGATTCTAGATGACATGATTATAGAGTTGCATACCTTAGTTACGGAATCTGTCGTTTATCGCATCTATACTTACTAGCGTGGCAAGGATTTTGAGTGTCTGATTTTAGACAGACGTGTATGATTATCAGGTTGTATCTTAAAATGGTTCTTAAAGTATCATCTCAACACTTATCTATTTCTGTTATACGGTATTTTTCTATCGTTCTTTTGTTGCTAGCAGTAGAAACACCTTCAGTCCTCAACCCAGTTCCTTTGGAGCTTATATCCTTTGAGGATTCCATGATTAAGTATGATAATTAATGACTTGTAATTATGGATGTATCTTGAGTATTAGTATTGACTGTGTTGCTAGTGAGTTGTAAGTGTTTCCTAGTTGGACATGTGAGCAGTAGGCCTTAACCTAGAGTTAACCCATAGCATAGTACCTTGTAATAATGGTTCTAAGAGGAGTGTCATTAGAGACTGAGAGTAAAGGAGAGTATAGAGTATCAGTGATAGTTCCCAGAGTTAGTATCAGAGCCGGTATACCCGTCCTGGAAAAAAAAAATCGTGATTATGTAATTGAGTGATCTATATGAACAATTGAGTATCCAGGAATTGTGTTAAGGATTAATAGAGTATAATGTTCAAATTTGATGATTGATATCGGGTGTGTTAAAGGTAAAGAAGTTTATATGCATGAGGAGTTATAATGAGGTATCATGAGTAGGAAAATATCGAAAATTGGTAATGGTGAGGCATATCACAGATTAGTTAACAGGCTGTAGAAGGTTAAAGGGAATACCTATACATCAATCGAGATGAACCATATACATGCCCATGAGAGTAAAAAAACATGAGTGTTATAGTAGATACATGTAATCATGAGTTATAATAAGCTTGATGAGATAATCCATTAATGAAGCTAGTGATATAATACCAAGAGTGCTAATGATTCTATATCGAGGATTAATCGAGAATAACGTTAATAACAGTAAGCACTCTGTATGATGATAAGTAGATGATATACCAGTTGACATAAATTGAAAATCATGAAAGAAAATACAGGTGATGATAACTTTGATCATTGGAGGTAATAGTGCAAGTTATTCGGGCAGTACAAATTTAGTACACCATTGTAGACAATAGAGGTATTGAGTGCACCTCGAGTATTAGAGACTATGAGCACTTATATGTAAAATTGTGGATTTATAAATTAAAGAGTGGAAATGAATTTTTACTTTGAGAATTATTGATAAGTTGAGATTGTGTCATTAAAATTTTTGAGGATTTCAAATATTGATTCAATAAACATGGTCAAGGCTACAAAGATTTTAGAAGTGACTAAAATTTATTTCGATATTGAGTATTTGACTATTGAGAAAATATATGCATTTTATTTTAAATTTGTTTGAAAAGTTAAACCTTGATGATTATTTTGAGGATTAATTTTATAGTGAATAAGAAATATATATATTAATAGATGATATACATGTGTCAGGATCTGTTGACTTGAGCATGATTGAAATGGCACCGCAGACTGACTTGGGTGTCCATCTAAAGTTGTCTTGGAAAGAACAGTATTTAGTATGGTGTGTTACACTTGGTGTGCACTGGAGTGATGAGAACAAATAGTATGGACAATTGTAGTAGGAACGAGAACTAAGCAGTGGGTGTACTGAAGTAGAACAGGGGTACCTAAAGAGATAGAGGTATCAAACTTTACATGCACCAATTGACCTATAATCGTGTTAGAGGTTCTTGGTATCAGATTTTGGCATTAATAGACAGGTGTGTGCAATACGGATATATTCATGGATCTTGTGGATTAATGATTAGTTGATATGGGTACCAGTGTACAGGAATAAGAATTAGTTAGTGAATGTGCTAGAGTTAAGTATTTGTTAGAGATAGTAGATACTACAAGTAATATGTTAGCAGGTTCTTTCTTTCCCTCCTAATGTTCCTTTTTCCGTCTTTCGATTGATTGATTTTCCTAGTACTGTAGTTGTATGCATGATTTCTTGTTAGAATAAAATTGGTAGTACACCCTGACAGAGACTACAGTACCATGACAGAAGACACATAACCTATATATTTTCTTAGATTGCATGGCTGTAGGTAGAATTTTCTTAAACCATGATCATTAGGATTTTGACCATAGCAAAGATCTATGACAAGGTTATGACTGACAAAAAGGGACAAGATGATTAAATTTATGGATAAGCATTAATTTAAATAAAGAATTAAGGGGTTGTTATAACAGAGGTGATGGATCATTGATTGTACGAAAATTGAGGTATGATTGAAATTTGAGGATAAACATTAACTTAAATAGAGAGTTAAGGAATTCACAGGGCAAAATTGAGGATTTAATAATTTTAGGGAGGTCTTGATATGATTAAATTGGTTATTAAAATTTGAGAAAATTAGGGAAATTATTATTATATCTATTTGATTGCAAAATAGGAATTTAAAATTTTATATTATGAATGTTGCATTTGAAGATTCCGTATGTATCGCATTGTTGAGTATTTTGAGGAAAAAGAAAATCAGAAAATAAAAATTATTAATGGAATAGTGTCGAATTCAATTCTCGGGATGAGGATTTAGATTTGAATAAGCATCAATTGAATTTGAGTTAGAAGATTAAGATGATTGATGGATTAGTGCTTAAAATTTAAATTTTGGGATACAGATTTTTAATTTTTTTTATAAATATGCATTGATTGGATTTCAATTGGAGGATTGGATATTAAATCCTGGAGTATTTAGATACGAACTTAAAAAATTTGGAGGAGATTATAACAAAAAGGGAATTTGATCTTTAAACTTGAAGATTTTCAGGAATATGATGTTATAGAATTTTAAAAGGTTATGAAATAACAATATAGAATTACTTCATGATTATTTGGTTTGAAATTTAAATTTTGATAGAAATAATATAATGAGTAAAGGCAATTATTGAGGATCTTAAATTTCGAGGACAAAATTTTTCTAAGGTGGATAGACTTGTAACCTCCGATTTCCACATTTCCAAAATATTTAGATTTTAATTTATTTTAAAATATCAAGTTTATAAAATATTTTCTCCTTGAGTTTTAGTATTAGATTTTTGAGCAATGTTTGATTTTAGAAGGTGATTTGAAATCTTTTATAAAAATCATTTTCCCTAAATGTCGATTTATTATAAATTAAATAGATAAATAATGATATATATAATTCTATAGCTTCAAATATTTATTGGCTTGAAATCATAAAATTATTTAAAGGACTAGTTATTTTCTTCATAATAAATTTTGAAATCCATTTGGGATAGTAAATAAAAAAATTGCATACTTTCTAAAGGTTTTGGAACATGGGTTTAATTAGTAGCTAATTTGGAATTAGTTAGCCTTGGGAGCCTCTTAAAATATTTTCTTAAATTATATTCTTTTTCTTTTAAAAATTTTACAAGTTTGCCATCTCCCATTAACTAGCCAACACACCCTCATTCCCACATGAAGAACTCATTCATGTATAATCTTGGCCATTCATTAATTGGGCCAATCCTCACCCTTCATCCCACACCCTCTCTCCCTATTTAAAGTCTCTCACCCACACCATTCCCAAGAAGCCCTAATCCCCAAAAACTAGGCTAGCCCTCACAAATTCCCACAAGCCAACAACCATCACCATTTTTGTGTGCTCATGTCCATGTGTCCAGCTTTACGTGTCAGCCGTGTTGGCCTCGGGTCCGACCCCGGGTGTCCTATCGTATCCATTCATTCCTGTGTCCAGTTATTACAACATTACAATAGGATTGTGTCCGACACCATCTGGACACATCCACCACAGTACATCACCCATCGTGTCCAGCCTCGGACACGATCCACCCCGACACATACAGAGCAAACCCTAACCCTAGATCTAACGTCGTCGAGCTCCGGTGGTCGCGGCTCTCCTCCACCTCGTCGAGCTTCGGTGGCCGCGGATCTCCTCCTCGGCGTCGAGCGCCTGTGATCCTCGAGACAAGCACACCCGACCGCCGCCGAGCGTCGACCACCGCCGAGCTTCGACCACAGTAGATCCGCCGAGCTTCGACCACAGCAGATCCGTCGACCACCGCCACAGCAGATCCGTCGACGCCTTGCCCGCGTTACCCGGCGGACCTCCACCGCGTCGACGGCGGAAACCCCTATGTGAGCCTCCCTTCTTCGGTTCTCTTCGATTCTCAGAGCAACGTTTGGGGGAAAGTTAAAGAGAATTTGTTTAGTTATATAATTAAATTAGGTTAGTTTATAATTAGTTTATTAATTACATATAATTAGTTTATTAATTATATATAATTAGTTTAGTAATATATATAATTAGTTTTATTGTTTATAATGTATGAATTTAGTTATTTATTATGTGTAAAATTTAGTTATGTATTATATATAAGAATTTGGTTATATTAATATGTAATTAGTTAGTTTTTATGCAATTAGTTAGTTTTTATGTAATTAGTAGTTGCGTAATAAATATAAGGGTTTTTGATTATGTAAAATATAATAATTTGTTGGGGTTTATATTATTATTTAAGAAATAGTTTCAATAATAAAAATTAGTTCAAATTTGGTTATTTTTGGACTGGTAACCGATTTTACTATCGATATAAAAATATATTGGCTTTTACAAAAATTCTAAATTTTATAAATAAACTTTTATTGGTAATTATTGTTCAAAATAATTTTGAAATGATTTTCATTAAATTAAGGTGTCCTTAATTACGAACAATCGACCATTTTCTCTTATTAGCCTGGTATCCTTATCTCGATTTTCATGCCAAACTCTGATCTTGAACTTCTTTATATAGTTTCTAGCTATTTGGACTGCTCCAGACTCATTAGAACTAATTGCTACTTCATTTGGGATCACCTTAAGAAGTGTGGCATTATGTACATTCTCTGATTAGTTATATATATATATATAAATATTTGATTGATATATATACAAATATGTATTTTGGTATATAAATATATATTTATATACATCTATTTAGCGTATATACACATATACGTATTTTGTACAATTACTAATAGACACTTATATATATATTATATACGTTTTTATTGGTATATACTCTGAGTGTAAATGTGTATTATATACGTATCCCTACTAGATGACCCTAGTTGACTAGAGCCATGCCTGTTATAGCCCTGAGGCCAGGGTATTTCTATTGTATGTTAGTGTAGCATCTGATACAAGTGATATTATTATATGTTTATAGGACTGTCGGATTCTCCAGACGATACTCTGGGACAGGACATTGGTATTGACAGCTAAGGACCCAAGGCGAGTACATTCTCTGATTATTTTCTAATTTATGATATCTCCTATGTTCACTGTATCTAGTGTAGATATCCATGCTCTTGACACGTTGGTTACACGGATTGGTATACACGGATCTTGTCATGAGATGTTATTCCTTATTCATGGTGTAGCTTGTACAAGACTTGTTCCTTGTTATCTTGTGCATGTACAGACACAGAGACCCGGAGAGATTTGCTACCTCCCTAGGGAATCCTGTGCCATAGCGTACCATGATTGGATCTACTATACCAGTCGGGGTGGGGAGTATTTTAGTATAGATATGTGATCATACCCAACTCTACAAGCATCATAGCTCATCCCACATCTCACGTCGGGTGCGGCCTGACCATTTACATGCTTTATAGCTGTTACGTGTGATTAGCCTGACCTCTACATGCATCATAGCTAACCAACGGTTAGCCTGACTTTAGATGAATCATAGCTAATCACATGTAACTAGCCTGATCAAGTTCCCAAGTCGATCACATGTTAAAGCTAGTACTCACACACTTAGTCATAGGTTTCTTGCTCATTGACATATTGTTTCTTTTCCTGCATTTACTTATAGTATTTCCAGTATTTCTTTTATTGTACATTTCTCGTACCTATACATGCATCTCGTATATTTCCACCTAGAACTGCTATATAGTTTATATCATTAATATAGAACTGCTATTTAGAGATGTACTTTGCTCCTTCCTGACTGAAAAATATTTTCCAGACTGTGACCTTAGTGGACTTGTTTCTGACACTTGGGGATTGGATGTTACTGATTACAGGTATGACTATTTTGTCGTTAGACTTGTCTTTCTTGCTTGCCTTGATATCTCATCGTGCTTTAGTTTATGTGATTGAGTATTTCCAGCATTATTTTATGATATCCACGTCTCCTTATGGAGTTGGGTATTCATGTAAGATTGATTAAATAGTTACATGACCTAGACAGCGTTCTACCGCCGATGCTGCGGCGTAGGCTGGACGTACCCACGCTCTCGTACCCCCATATCGGGTACGGGTCGTGACAGCTGTGCATTAACCCCAAAACTCTTAGCATCATATTATTTTTCTTTGCCAGAGTTTGGGGGCTGAGTATTCTCCTTTTTAGGCCAGGAAGCCGCATGAGCGGGGACATCCAGAGTGGATGTATATTGTATGTCTTTAATATCAGAGAGATAGACAGAAAGCGCATGTTCCGTAGTTAAGTGAGGCACAACGATCTTTGTAACCCACATCTTGTTGGTCTTCTGGTGCTGAGCACCCTTCTTGTTGGAAGGGGCTGCCGCATAAGCAGTGGACGCATGATGTGTGGTCCCTGCGGCAGAGAGAGAGAGACGGAAAGCACATGTTCCACAGTTGGGTGAGGCATAGCGTCCTTTGCAAACCATGTCCTGCGGGTCTTTTTAGGCTTTTCCAGCCTTGGAGAAGGACTAGCGCTTCCCTCTGAGAGCATCTCCTCGAAAGCTTGCTAGTCGAAGCAGACCACTAGCATTCTTTGAGTTGATCCAAGCTTGGCTTCGTTGGATTGTGTCATAAATTTCTCATCAGAGGAGAAAGATGTCCCCAGCAGAGTCACCATCTTGTTATCCATTAAATGAGTTCTTGCAAACTTTGTATTTAAGGAATGAAAAATAGAGTACAAAGAATCCTAAACATAATTATCTAAGTACAATATTTTAATCTAGAGTGTGACAATGGACAAAGAGCGTTGTGGCAGCTCCTTTACTCCGTTGACGATCCGATATAGGGTGAGGGAGCTTATGTTCTCTCTTTTTTCGTCTATTTATGCTCTCTCTGTTGGACGCCCCCTCTATGTCTGTCCTTTTTTGGGCATGCCACCCTGGTATATATAGTCATCCTTAGGCGCGCATATGTTGGGCCACATGGATGCTAGAGGGTGCCACGTGTGCCTCCTAAATAGGGTGCAGCTGTAACCGTAAAAAGGCCAAGCTACCACGCGGGAGCTTGTTGAGATTTTCCATCGCTGAAGATCTGGGCGGTTCTCGTCCTTTGTGGGCATGACTTGGTCAGCTTGACACATAGTCCGCACTTGGTTGGAGAGAATCACTTTTGTCGTAACAGCAAGATTTGGTCTTCATAGAGTCTGAAACACATGCGGCCAAAGACGCTTGGGACGCATAGAGTCTGGGACACCCGGGGCCAGAAACGTATGGAGCCAGGGACGCATGGGGCCAGGGATGCATAGGACGCATGGAGTCTTGGACGCACGGGGCCAAAGATGTATGGGGACACATAGAGTCTGGGATGCACGAGGCCAGAGACACATAGGACGCATGGAGTCTGGGATGCACTGGGCCAGAGATGCCTTGGGCCGCATGGAGTCTGGGATACACGGGAACAGAGAGGCATGGGGCCACATGGATTCTGGGATGCGTGGGGCCAGAGACGCATGGGACCGCCTGAAGTCTGAAACGCATGGGGCCAATTGTGTTGTACACGTGGCGCTGCACATCCGTCGAGTGTGACGTTCTGTGTTGACGTGAGACTTCTTTCGTTTAGTATGTTCATGTCTCTTAAGGCATTCAGGAAATCATTTTTGTCAGGATTCTGTGTCAGAGACGTTCATGTTGCTAGGATGACGTGTCAGGTCCATCTGCGGCCAAAGCTGCTTTAGCTGATTGGGACGCATGGATGTCGCTTTTCTGGGCCACAAGGTGACTCTGCTGCCTGGTTTTTACTTTGGGGCGTATGACTATTGGACGCCTGGATACATATTTTTTTATGCTTCTATAATAGTCTATATGTTTCATGTATTTAGTATTGAGATATTTGATTCCTGACACGATGGTTACACAGATTGGTATACATGGATTTGCTCATGAGATATTATTATTATGATTACTCAATGATCGTCGTTTCATACTTCGTGATTACTCAGGGATTACCATGATATCTTAGTATTTATATAGACCATGATAATAGCGCATGATATTATAGACCGTGCAGTGTGATATACGTGTTATAACGTATCATGATTTGGATCCGTGTACTAGTTGGGGGTTGGGGAAGTATTAGTAGATATGTGATCATACCTTATAGCCTATGATTTAGTATAGCCCATGATAGCTAGCAGATCATGCAACTCGTGTGTGATCACGCTAGCTTCCTTTTTATATATAGCACGTACTAGACCCAAGTCGATCACATTATCTTACTAATATTTTAAGGCACATTTATTTTATTATTTTCTTTATTTCAGTTTATTACATTGATGTTCTTCACCATATTTTTCTTAATTTATTGCTATTATTTACCATAATACTCGTTCTCGTAATGTTTTCTAGTTCACTTACTTCCATAATTTATTTTTATTGCTATTGTTGTTTCATAGTTTTTGTCAATTATTGGAACTGCTATTGGGTTGTACTTCGCTCCAATCCTTATTGGATATATATTTTTTAGATAATTCATTAAAGGACTGGTGTCCTACGTACTACGGGCCACAGGATGACGAGTTAATTGAGATAGCACCCGTAGAGCCTACTAAGATAGTACCAGTAGTCGATGAGACATAGCTAGTTCATTTACGATATTATATTTTTCTTATTTTAGATATTTTGAAATGTATTATATTTGAGGCCATTGTGTTGAGATTAGGCTATTGGACTGTAAATACCCGGATTTTTCTAAAATTAAAATATAAATTTTTGGGATTTTTTTGTGATTTTTAAATAATTAAAATAAATGTTTTCAGGAATTAAATATTTTTTAGTATTAAATTAAATATTAAAAATATTATGAAATTATATTTTTAGTATAAAATAAATAATTAGTCATAGTGTAATTTTTTTGGAATTTATTGGACCCAAAAATAATTTTTAAAATAGCTAAAAACATTATTCTTAAATAAACCGGATTAAACCAACCTGAACTAAACCAAACCAAGCCTAGATAAACCAATATAAACCCAACCCAAACCCTAGTGGGTGGGATATGGACCTGACCCGAACCCATACCCGACCCGACCCGACCCGACCCGAGAATTTAAATCCTTAAACGTTACGGTATCCCCCGACTCCCCGCGGTCGTTTCCCTCCGCCGCCAACCCATCGACTTCCTCGCCGTCGAGGCGAACATCCCTATAAAAACTAGACCATCGCCACCCCTCACCGCCATCACCCCCACCGTCGATCACAGCCCCATCATTCACCACGGCCACCGCCATCGCTCGACTCCGGCAACACGAAGACCCCGAGCTCCCCGCTGCGACCTCTCCGACAACTCCTCTGGTGAACTCCCCGACGACGACGATGGTGCAGACGACTTCGAGCAGCCACAACAACCACAGCAGCCGCCGCCGACCAGCAGATCACCGCCGTGTCGCCCCCATTCACGCGTAGTTCAGTCGATTCCGACCTCCTGTTCCGGTGAGCTTTTTATCCTCATCGTTGTGTTAATTTTTGAACGGCCTGTTGCAATATTTCGTTGTATGACCCTCTCGAACCCCGTACAATTTGATTGGGGTAGAGTATCATGTGTCGATCGCAAACCACAATGCAAAAACATGAAAATTATCCCAATTTTTGGATTTCAGAAACTGTCCCGAACTCACAAGTTCACGACCGTTTTATGTCCAACCTAGTTAATATTTTCAAAATTAACTTGAATAGTAAATTAGATAATATAACCGAGTTTTAAACCCTATAATTAGTTTATTTTATTGTGTTATAGATTATGTTTTATTCGCGGGTGAAGTTGACCAAAATCTTGGTTATTTAAACCCTAATTTTTTGAAACTGGGTATGTTCCGCTTGTTATGACCCGCACCCGGTATAGGGACACGAGTACGTGGTTACGTCCAGCCTACGCCGCAGCATTAGTGGTAGAACGTTGTCTAGGTCAATACTCTATCTAATCAATCTCATACGAATATCCAACTCCATAAGGAGACAGATATCCCAATATAATATGGAATACTCAATCACATAAACTAAAGCATGATGAGATATCGAAGAAAACAATGGAATACAAGATAAGTCTAAACAACAATAAATAGTCTAACCTGCAATCAATAACATCCAATCTCCAAGTATGCTTGAAACAAGTCCTCTATGTCACAGTCTGAAAAAAATATCCAGTCAGGATTGGAGCAAAGTACATCTCTAACAGCAATTCTACATCAATGATATAAACTATGTAGCAGTAAATAGATGGAAATATACAAGATGCATATATATGTACAAGAGATATACAATAAGGGAAATACTGGAAATAAATACAAGAATAACAATATGTCAATGAAGAAGAATACTAATGACTAAGTGAGTGAGTACTAGCTTTAACATGTGATCGGCTTTAGAACTTGTACAGGAATAATAGCCTGGCTAGTCATACGTACAGTGTATGACCAACACTAACATGTGAACAATACTTATACATGAAGGGTATGATCACACATCTACACTAAAATACTCCCCACCCCCGACTGGTATTGTAGATCCAACCATGGTATGCTATGGCACGGGATTCTCTAGGAAGGTAGCAAGTCTCCCCGAAAATCAGTGTCTATACATGCACAAGATAACAATAAAACAAGACTTGTACAAGATACACCATATACAAGGAATAACATCTCATAACGAGATCCGGATATACCAATCCGTGTAACCATCATGTCAATAAATATGGATATTTATACTAGATACAATGAACATAGAGGATATCATAAATAATAAACTATCAGAGAATATACTCGCCTGGGGTCCTACGGCTGGCAATACCAATAACCTGATTTCGAAGTCTTGTCTGAACAATCTGTCATGCCCCAGTCCCAAAATGTCAGGAACTAGGCCACGTGTCACTGGCCAGCTGACACGTCACTAAGGGCTTAATCCATTTTGAATGGACCCAAAGGAACGTGCTACGCTGTCCTAAAATACTACATGTAAAACACAGTCAAATCTATCTCATCCACAATAAAATATCAGAAAAGCAAGTGCTGAACATATATATAACTGAGTCTGATACATTACACAACTGGTGAGAATATAAGCCTACTATAAAAACTGATAATAGTGCAGAAAAATCAGATAGACTAAGCAGCGTCTATCTGAGAAAAATATCTCCATCTCCAGGTGGCAGGCCTCTAGGGTCAAGCATACTTTGAGGGTGTCTCCTCGAGCTCCTCCTCGGTATCACATCTGGCCTCCTGATCAGGGCCGTACACAGTGGGGTAGAAAGCCTCGTCTAGATCTGGCAGGGAACCAGGTCCTCAGTGGGACATAACAAGATACAGAAAATGATATGCCATGTATGTAAATACTGAATAAAGAAAATAAATACAGGGTGCTAACCATTCTAAGTAAAATGCAAGTAAAGACCTTGTAGTACGCATGGGAATGTGTAGGCTAGACATACGCTGACGTAATTCACCAATCGTGGTGACTGGCTAGTATATGTGTCGTATGCCCCCTGACTCAAGGGCACTCTGTAATCGACCATCACTGGTACGAAGGTATAAAATATTTATGGAGGGGATGTCCCATACGTCTACTAGTTATCTTTCTCATCCCAATGAAACTAAATGTCAAGTCATACTATTCCTGAATTATTCTAATCCGTGATGCGGGTCACACATACTGGTAGTTAATCAACTACGCAGCTCGCATCCCAACATGTATTGCAACCATATTGCGTGTTCCCGTGATAGAGTCTAGGAGAATATCAGGATACTCTCACAGCAATTGGTGAGTCTGTAAGACTAAGTTAATTATGCTAATGTCAACGTATCAGTTGACTGTACCCAAGGCAGTCTCAGGTAATCATTGTTATATGAAATTCAGGAACAAATAGATATTAATAATTAAATTTAAACAGTAACTTGGCAAGGTATACTTGCCTACTCCCTGATAGTGTTGATAACCTGATCTCAGGTTTGGAGGTGCTTGTGACAGGGAGTCACTGGCTGTGCTGGAGTTGGTTTTTGTTAAAACAGACAGGGTTCGTGAATATTATGGTTGTAATATAAAGCATATATATAGACATATATAATATAGATATATATATAGTATGTATATATATATAGATATAATATATATAGCAGTATATATAGCATATAAAGAACAGAAAAAAATACAGGTATATATATATTAATTATAATAGTAGCAGGGTATATCCACTGCTCTATATATATAGTAATATGATATTATCAGGGTGTATCCACTGATATATATATAATATAATAATCAGGGTATATCCACATATATATATATATATATATATAATAATATAATAATCAGGGTATATCCTCTGATATAAATAAATTGAAATGACAGGACAGAAAGTAAATACATATATATCTTATGTACTGTATTATACAATACTATATATAGTATACATATATAATAAATTGAAGACTGTGCAAGAATTGAAGATATACATATATAATATATATAAGCTATATTATCCAGCTGAATATTAATATATATATACATATAGATTATATATATATATATATAGATATATATATATACATATATAATAAATGTAGGAAATATATTAAGTGCAGAAAATAAATAAAAGAAAATGTATAGTATACATATATACTATATTATATAATATATAACATGTAGTATACATATCATATATAACTATATATATATAAATATATGTACACACATATTTATATATACTATAGATATATATATATATATAAACAGAATAAAATGCATATATATATATAATAATAATTATTACATAATATTATACAGTATATATAAATATACATATATACATATTAATATACATATATATACATATATATACATATACATATACATATAGGAATATATATATAAATACATATATATTAGGTTTAGGTAATATACCCTCTGACAGGTGGGGTCCACACGTCGTCGACGGCGGAAGGACGGCGGCGGAGCTGGCCGGAGGCGGCCGGAGGAGCAGGAACAGCAGCAGTAGCTGCTAGCAGCAACAGCAGCAGCAGCTGAGTGCGGGGGCTGCCGGCGGCGGAGGAGTGGCGTAGGTGGCCGGGCAGGGTGCGGGATCGACGGAGGAAGGAGGGGCGGTCAGGTTGGTGGTGGTGGCGGAGGTCCACGACGGCGGTGGCGGTGGCTGGAGGCGACCAGAGGTGAGGGTGGTGGTGTAGTCGAGAGCTGGGCCGGGGCACTGTGGAGGTGAGGGCGGCCGGAGGGAGCGTCGTGGGGCGGTGAGGGGGTGGTCGTCGGAAAGAGGAGGTCGGGGCGAGTCAAGTGGTGGGGTTGGTGGCGGTGCACGGTGGCGGAGGGTGGCGCAGGGGGTGGTTCGGGTGGTGGTGGCTGCTGTGGGCAGTGAGGGAGTGGGGAGGTTGCGGGGCTGCTCACGGCGGAGGGGATGGCCGGAGACGGCGGGGCTTGGCCGGAGGGGAGAGGGGTCAGGGCGGAGGTATGGCCGGAGACGGCGGGGCTTGGCCGGAGGGGAGAGGGGTCAGGGCGGAGGTATGGCCGGAGTTGGGCGGCCGGTGGTGGTCGGAGGGGAGAGCTGTGGGAGTTTCAATGGGAGGGGTTAGGGTTTATATAGGGGTTAGGGTCAATGGCAGTTTAGTAAATAAAGGGAAGTTCAGGGTTATTTTGGTAAATTTGATTTTTGGATATTTTTGACTGAATTATCTGGATGTTTTGGGTGGGTCCCATACACCTATTCACTAACCAATAGGATTATGCCACCTTGCATGTATTTTTGCATAAAAACCCCTAACCTTTCATAAATTGCATAAAAGCCTAAATTTGGTATTTTGCGTAATTTTGTAATTTACCTGATTTAAAATACTGATTTCCCAAAATTCTGAATTGTACAGAAATGAGGGAAACAGCTGGGGAAAATGTTTTGGACAGTGTGGGGTGAGTCTGGGCAGAGGCAGGGTCTGATTTCTTAGGTGATACGGGTCACCGTATTTATTATTTAATAAATACTGCGCACGGTGTTCACTAATTATTTAGAGGCAGTTAGGGTCATAATTTTTCTACGGTGTCAATACACAAATTGTAGTATAATTTGAGTAGAATATTATCGTATTTTTCTTTGGGCAAAACAGGTGCCTACTGGTCCTCAAATCTCTAGGGTACAGAGATGTGTAAAGAGCAGAAATTTAAATAGGAAATAAATACGTACGTCTGTAACGATATTTGTGCGACTAAAACGAAACACCAAACAAGGTTTCTGGAAGTTGCACAAAATACAGAAAAAGTAGTCTAACAAGTCTAGGGCAGGGTTGTGGATTTTATTTAGGGTTAACAGCTAGTGTGATGCCCTAATTAATTGTGTAATGAACAGGTGCACAATCAATAAAATATATAATAAATAAATTTTTAAAAAGTTGAAATAATTCTAATTAGTCTAAACTAATCCTAAATTACTGAAATCTGGTCGAGAGAGTTTACATAATCCAACAATCCTATAGACATCATATAATACAATATTGTATCAGACATTACACTAACACACAATCATAAAGATATTGAACTCCGGGCTACGGTAGTTATGACACTGGTCAACTAGGGTCAAGTGTGCGTCTAACTGCACGGGTGTCGCATCTGTAATCGTTATGCAAGACAGACAGTCAAAATAATACGAGGCTCGCCAGTACATCAGTGTACATATTGGCAGTCTACTAACATTTATATGGTCATAGGTCAATGTAACTACGGGGTATCCTTAATCACACTCGGGTCACCTAGTGCATGTATAAACATACATATAGTCTTAACTATCATTAAACATTAAATTACCTACAATATGTATATATATATATATATATATATATATATATATATATATATATATATATATATATATATATATATATCAATTATATACATACTAAACATATAGTAAATTAATATATATATATATATATATATACCAATTATATACATACTAACACATACTAACATATACTAATGAATAACTAAATATACATATGCTAAATGTATACTATACACATACGTACAAAATCCTGAAGGAGGGCAGGAACGAACCTACGCACGGGCACGACGATGATGACGACGATATTGTCGATGACGATGGTTACGACTACGACGACGATGATGATGGTGAAGGTAGTTAACGTGATGGTGATGATCTTGTGAAGATGATGGTGGAGATATTGACGATGATGATGAAGGTGCTAGTGGTGCGTGGTGGTTCAGCGGGTGCCTAGCCGGCTGGCAAGTTTGAGGAGAGGCGAGGGTCATGCTGGTGGTCGTCGGCTGGCGAGGAGGTCGGGTTGGATAGGGAATGGCCGGAGAAAGGTAGTGGAGTTGGTGATTATGGAGAAGATGATGATGATGGTGATGGTAATGGTAATGGTAATGGTAATGGTAATGGAGGTGGTGAACAGGGATGGCCGGAGTCCGGCGAGGGGACATCCATGTAGAAGCATGAAAAATACGCTGGAAGCTCTACGCATCATATTAATACAAAACAGCGTAAACAGAGGACTTCAGAGCCTTCAAAATGTGCAAACAGAGCTTCTCCGCCAAAGCACAGTGAGAAATACAGGCTCGAAGACCATCCGCGTAGGACAGTACGTCCAGGCTGCTTCAGAGTAAACAGGGGCTTCTTCGCCTTTATGGCGTAAAACTCATCCTCTTTTCATGCAGCATTGAAGTGTACGAGGGACGCTTCGTATTCTCTGAAGTGAATCTATCAGAGCCTACAATGAACCTGTCAGAGCCTACAATGAACCTGTCAGATCCTGCAATGAACCTGACGTCTCGACTTCTGACAAAGGGATACAGCTCGACTACCCAGGCCACGTCTATAATGATGGCGCGATACTGCAACCCAAGCTGTCATTTACTGCCATTTTCCTTGCGTAAACCGCCTTTACGTACACAGAGGAATACACTGCCTAGTTTTACTCAGGCAGATGAGAGCTCCTTATGCTCCGCGGAAGACAAACCGCCTGCCACGTCAAAAGCTGTACTCCGTACGGAACTCGAGGCGCGTCTCTGCATTTAATGCACAGGGCGGTGACAGGCCCTCAAGGCACGTCTCTGCAATTAATGCGCCGAATACTGACAGATGCCTGAGGCACATCTCTGCATTTAATGAACAGAAGGGTGGCAGACCTTCAAAATATGCCTCTGCATTTAATGCACAGGATGATGGCGGATCTCCATATTTAATGCAGGAGATTTGATTAAATGTCATCGAACTGTCGTTTAGTGACATCCCCTTTGCGAGAGCTGCTCCTACGCATACAAGGGAATACGCTGCCTAGTAATACACAGGCAAACATGAGCTCTTTACGCTCCGCAGAAGACGAACAGACTGCCACGGCAGCGGTTACTCTTCGCACAAGATTCAAGGTGCGTATCTGCATTTAATGCGCAGAATGATGGCAAATCTTAAAGACAAGCATCTGCATTTAATGCACAGGATGGGGACAGATCTCTGCATTAAATGCAAAAGATCTGATTATCTCCAGGAGCTATAATTCTGGCTAAAACGTCCACATCATCACTCTGGCACGTTACGCTCGGCTTCTACGCCCCTTCAGCTTCGGTGCCTGCTCGGCTTCTACGCCCATTCAACTTCGGTGCCTGCTCGGCCTTCTGTTCCTACTCGGCCTTTATGACCACTCGGCTTCTACGCCTACTCGGCCTTTATGACCACTCGGCTTCTACGCCTACTCGGCCTTTATGACCACTCGGCTTCTACGCCTATTCGGCTTCTATGCCGGTTTGATAACTATTTGGCTTCTATGCCATGGTGACAGACATTGGCTTCTATGCCATCCTCTTCTACACGAGGGATACCTACCTACGTGGCTTTTACGCCGTGATCTTCGTAGCGATTATACGCATTTTGTCCCTTAGTTGAACCCGTATCACACGCTCATTCAAAGGATCATCTATACGCAGGCTTTGGTTATTTTAACCGTTGTGTAAAAGGGTGTTATACTTTCCACTACTCGGTTTTTACACCGATTGAGTGGTCACTGTCACTAAAACTCTATAAATAGAGACCTCTATCAGTGAGGAACAAGGTCTACAAATTGGAGGGTCAAAAAAGTTAGGTCTGAAAACTGATCAAGAGATCCAGTACCAGATCCAACGGTTGAGAGAGAGAGAGAGAGGAGAATCCGGAGTTCAGGCAAAAGGGAATGGATCGACGACTTTGGCATCGGGCATCCACCCTCTTCAGCAACCCTCGAAGCTGCTACCTGTCTTCCACGACACTTCTTCAAACATCGTGTGGTCCAAGGGCTAAAGTGATCGACTGCAGATCAGACACCTATAGCAATATTCACCCAGATTAAATAAATTGTACTTAGACATCCTCGTGTAGGATCAAATTTGTACAATCTTGTTTGTAAACGTAAAAGAAGGGCGGGTCTTCGTACAAGACCTCATTTTTTGCATTCATCAAATATTTTCTCGTTTATATTATAAACCTAAAACAAGATGGCGACTCTGCTGGGGACATCTTTCTCTTCTGATAAGGAAGCTATTGCTCAACACGATACGGTATCTGTAGGATCCGTGAAGAAGACACCGGTCGTCCAGTTCGACCAGTCTCTCTACGAAGATATGCTCCGAACAAAGGGCAGCTCTTACTCTCTCTCTCTCTCTCTCACCAAAACAACAGAAAGCTGCGTAAGGTCTGGATGCCCAAGACATCCTCTACCATTCCTGCGTACTCTCCGATCTCTCCGACCAATGAGGTTGTAGCATTGCTCCCTCCGTGCCCTGTGCGTAAAATTCAGTCGCCTATCTCTGACAGAACTGGCAAAACTTCTGGCAAAGCCTCAGCGCTAACCCAGAAGTATACTCCGCGCTCTGCGCGTGAAATTCAGTCTCCCGTCCCTGGCGGAACAGATAAAACTTCTGACAATGCCTGCACGTGAAATTCAGTCTTCCGTCCCTAGCGGAATAGACAAAACTTCTGATAAAGCCTCAGCGCCTAATCAGAAGTACAAGACACGCTCCGCGCGTAAAACAACATCTGACCTCTATGGAGCACCAGATGATCCCTGTGATCTCCGCAAGGGAAAGCGAGCGGCGGACTACTCAACGTCTCGGCCTTTACACCAGCAAGTTAACAATCTTCACGCCCTCCGAATTATGCGAGACGCTGATGGCCGACTGAGGACATCCTCAGCTTTACGCCAACCAGAGCGAAGCTCCAAATTACGCCAGGCAAAGTCCCTAGGCATAAAGAAGGCTCCAGTCGCGGAAAGACACCCTCCCAGGGGATTATCCGCCACACAGATGGCCAACCTGTTGTATACGGGTGGCACAGGGAAGACTATGACTCCCATCATCCGCATGTCCACCAATGGGAACAGAAGGAACAAGCCATCATCTTCTTCTTCTGTAACTCCTCCTGAACTGCACAAATATCTAATCCGGAAATGCAAGTAGAGGGGATCTTCCAGCATGACTATCACGACTCCTTGCGAGCACTGCTGTAATAGTCATAGGATTGTAATTAATTATTGTTGTTCTAAAGCAAAACGGTCAATTTTTGACCGACTGAGCTACTCTCCATCTTTCCTAAAAGAAGAGCCCGCGTATGCATCTGTGAACATGGCTTCACATATACCTGGAGGAAGCTCAGACTCAAGATGTCCGTCCTCTAGAACTCCGAGCCGAAGAAAATTTAACATGCTCCTTAGGGACACCGAAGCTGGGGTATTCCAGAACACTCGTTCAAGATTATGACAACTGACTTCGTGCTCTTCTAATTTCGATGCTGGGGGTCGCCAGTCTCCTGAATAAGATACTAAGAGTATAGAGTCAACTTCTGCAGCGACCTATACTCATCCTTCAATGACGCCCAGGAAGATGGGAGTTTACGCCATCGGAGATGAACACGAGGAAGCCTCGCCATCAGGGAACGCTGAGCAATGCATTACTACACTAGAGACATCTCTGAAGCAAATGCAATTCATGATGGAGAATATGCACCAAATGATGCTAACTCAACAGGCGGTTGCTATGGCTCAGACGTCGGTCCCGCCTACTCAGATACATATGGGGGTGGACCTACCACCATCCAACACGATCCAAGAGCCTGCTCTAGATCAAGAGTCAGCTGGTCCTTCACTTCCTAACCTGGAGAATGTACTAACTCCTGCGGGAGTCATGATACAACCAACTCTGCACCATTCCGTGGTCTCGCTACCAGCTGAAAATCCGATACAAGCAGTGCGGGAGTTGAAAGCCCAATTCGATGCCTTGAAGCACAAAGATCAGCTCAAGAAATTGGGAATCAACCAGCCATACCCAGCTATTTGGGAAGAGGTCCCTTTTCCTTTGAGGTACAAACCTCAGACTATGGCCCTGTTCGAGGGAAAAACATCACCAAGTCAGTACATAAACTATTTCAGTATGATGACGGTGTCGCTACAAGGGAATGACGCCCTCCTCACCCGGGTGTTCAAGGGCTGCCTCTCAGGAGTAGCTTACCAGTGGTACCGTAGCCTGGAAGACAACTGTATTACTTCCTTTGAAGACTTCAAGGCTTTATTCTTCACACGATTCTACGAGAGAGGAATGGACATGTCTATATCCTCTCTCATCGAAGTCAAGCAGAGGGAGAAGGAGGACGTTCGCACCTTCATCGAACGTTTTCGTCAGGCCACCTTATAAATGCCTCCAGGAGTTCCAGACTCAGCGTTGGTGGACATTTGCAGGATGAACCTTCTTCCCGTGATCTCGGTGTTCACAGGACCATATCAGTTCCATGATTGGCCCTCGTTCATCATCTCAGCGGTAGCCGCCGAGGACAACAGTCGTAAGGCGCGTGACAACGGCATCATGATCTCTACCTCTGACAGAGGCAAGAGGTCATCTCCCAACGGCGACCATCCTCGCAGTTCCGAAGGAAAAGAAGCTCTGGCGATCAATACGTCCAGACAGAAGACTGCGGCAACCACGCAGACAAAACCTGGGACTTCCAGACCAGTCGAGGTATACTCATTCGACGACGATGATATTCCGAGTATATTCGAGTGTCTCGTCAAAAGTGGCAAAATCACCCTTCCAGAGGAGAGGCGGCCTAGTGAGGCCGGTAGCGCCAACAACCCCAAGTACTGTATCTTCCACAGATACGTACACCACCCAACAAAGGCGTGTTACATACTGAAAAGGAAGATCCAAGAGCTGATCGATGCTAAAGCCATCACCCTGCGCAATAGCGAGAAGACGGTCACGGCCAATATGATCTCTTTGTAATTTGGCAACCTGCTTCCCCAAGAAGCACCAACGCCGGTTCGGTCCAGACATGATGGACGCTATTGAAGCTGAAGTCAAGAAGTTGATAGCCTGCGGCTTCATCGGTAAAGAAAAACATTCCGACTGGGTTGCCAATGTTGTCCCGGTCATGAAGAAGAATAGGAAAGTATGGATCTGCATCGATTACCGAGATCTGAACGCAGCCTGCCCCAAGGATGAGTTCCCTCTTCCCATCACAGACGTCATGATCGATAATACATGCGGTTTTGAACGCATGTCTTTCATGGATGGATTCTCGGGATACAATCAGATCAAGATGTATCCTGAAGACGAGAAGCATACCGCCTTCCAGACACCGCTAGGGGTATACTGCTATACGGTCATGCCCTTCGGATTAAAGAACGCCGGGGCTACGTACCAACGAGCTATGAGTGACATATTCCATAAGCATTTACGTAAGATAGTGGAGTGTTACGTGGACGATGTAGCTGTCAAAAGCAGTCTCATGGATAATCACATCCAAGACTTGAAGACAGTATTTGAATTGATGCGCCAACATCAACTCAAAATAAACCCTACCAAGTCCTTTCTGGGGGTATCAAGCGACAAATTTTTGGGATTTGTCATCACCGTCAAAGGCATTCAAGTGGACCCTAATAAAGTCAAGGCCATCCTAGAAATGTGACCGCCCCGCAATCTGAGGAAACTCAGGGGATTTCAAGGTCGTCTGACTTATATCCGAAGATTCATATCCAACCTCTCCGGGAGATGCCAGCCCTTTTCTCGTCTCATGAAAAAAGGTGTATCCTTCGTATGGGACGAAGCCTGTCAGCAAGCGTTCAGGGATATCAAATGCTACCTCACTAGTCCGCCGGTTCTGGTACCTTCCATCATAGGAAAATCGTTTGTGCTATACGTTTGAGCAATAGATCATTCTCTGGGAGCTCTTCTCGCACAAAAGAACGATATGGGCCACGAGCAAGCTATTTACTACCTCAGCAGGATGATGGTCAGAGCCGAACATCGGTACAATCCTGTGGAGAAAGAATGCCTGGCTCTGATGTTCGCTATTCAGAAAATGCGACACTATGTCACGGGCCAAACCATTCATATTATCTCCAGGATCAATCCTCTTCGGGTACTGATGAGCAAGCCAAGTGTCCTTAATTCCTGACTCGTGACTTGGGCGATGTTATTAACGCCATATGACATGGTGTACGTCCCTCAGAAGTCCGTCAAAGGCCAGGCATTGGCCGACTTTCTAGCTGCTCATCCCATCCCGGAGGCCTCCAAACTGTACGGGGACGTTCCCAACGAAGTTGCGGAGTATAATTCCGCAACGGAAGGCGAGGCATGGCAACTATTCTTCGATGGCGCCTCCAGGACCGATCCCAGGGGAAACATGGTATCAGGAGTAGGGATCGTCCTAGTCACTCCTGATAAACTCGTTATCTATCGAGCATATTCTCTTAGCGAGCCCTGTTCTAACAATGTGGCAGAATATAACGCTCTACTAATCGGGCTCCAAGTCGCTAAAGAGCTGGGGGTCGAATCTCTGGAAGCATTCGGTGATTCTCTGCTAATCGTCAACCAAGTCAGAGGAATATATGAAGTCTGGAATCCTGACCTCATCCCCTATCACCGAGCAACGGTCGAGATAGCCATAATGTTCAAAGGTTTCTTCCTTGAGCATGTACCTCGATCTCAGAATCTGGAAGCTGATGCCCTAGCCAGTCTAGTTGCAGATTTAGCCACCCCTGTAAGAAGGCAGAATTCGATCCGCCCAGGAGAGACTGGAAAAGTCCTTTTATAGATTTTGTACCATACATAATCTTGCCAGAAGATCCTAAAGAAGCAATATATATCAAAAGACGATCATTACGCTTCTATTTCGACGCATCGTCACAATGCCTATATCACCGGTCTTATGACGGGCTATTATTACGATGTCTCTCTGATGATGAAGCACAGCGGATTATCCATGATGCTCATGATGGCGTGTGCAGGGCGCATCAACCCGGTCCTAAGCTACAGGATCGTATCAAAAGAATGGGCTATTACTGGCCCACTATGATTGCAGATGCAATCCAGTATGCCAGACGATGCAGGGCCTGTCAGGTCCATGCAGACTTCATACATCAACCGTCCGAACATCTACATCCTAAGGTTGTATCCTGGCCTTTCGAAGCATGGGGTATGGATATCATTGGCCCTATTCACCCGTCTTCTTCTAGAGGTCACCGGTTCATACTGGCCATCACGGATTACTTCTCTAAATGGGCAGAGGCGATCCCTCTTGCTGAGGTAAAGACATCTAACATGACCAGCTTCATCAAGCATCACGTCATTTACCGCTTCGGGGTTCCCCGAAGGATAATCCATGACAATGGGCCTCAGTTCATCAGCCATACGTTTTATCGATTATGCGATAAAAATCGGATACAAAATGTGGCCTCCACGGCATATTATCCAGCTGCTAATGGGTTGGCGGAAGCCTTCAACAAAACTATTATCAAACTCTTGAAGAAGTTCGTCTTTTCGAACAAAAGAGATTGGAATGAGAAGCTGGAAGAATGTCTCTGGGCATATCGCACCATCGTACGAGCACCGACAGGTTGCACGCCATTCTCATTGGTCTACGGGAGTGAAGCAGTCCTTTCTATCAAAATTCAAATTCCGTCACTCAGGATAGCCATGGCTAACAAGTTAACTCGAGAAAAGAATGACCTGTTAAGGCTTTAAGAGCTAGAAGGATTAGACGAGAAACACCTCCAAGCTCAGCAGCGCATCGCGCTCTACCAAGCATGCATTTCCAGAACTTTTAATCAAAAAGTAAAGGAAAGAGTGTTCAAAGTCGACGAGCTGGTTTTAGTTGTTAGAAGGCCGATGATTCTTACTCACAGGAGTAAAGGCAAATTACATCCCAAATGGGAAGGCCCTTACGTGATCGAGACAACGTTCTCAAATGGCGCTTACAGGTTAGCCCAGCCTAATGGAGACCTGCTAATGGCTCCTATCAATGGCAAATTCCTTAAGAGGTACTATGCTTAAACCTCCTCTCCTCAAGTAGAATAAGGTGATCTCATTCTGACAAAACTACTTCCAAAATGAAACTAGTTGGATCATATTCTATCATGTCCATATGACCTCTGAATAGATATGCTCTGCTAAAGCTTACCGAAAGTATATCACGTCCATACTACCTCTGATATCACTTTTACCCAAACCTATCATTTATATTCGGAGACCTGCTAATGGCTCCTATCAATGGCAAATTCCTTAAGAGGTACTATGCTTAAACCTCCTCTGCTCAAGTAGAATAAGGTGATCTCATTCTGACAAAACTACTTCCAAAATGAAACTAGTTGGATCATATTCTATCATGTCCATATAACCTCTGAATAGATATGCTCTGCTAAAGTTTACCGAAAGTATATCACGTCCATACTACCTCTGATATCACTTTTACCCAAACCTGTCATTTACATTCCGAAATGATGGGTCCATAAAGTCAGATAAAAAGCCTCTTTATTATTCCCAGAAAAGAGCAAAAGTACATTTGAAAAGCAAAAGCAAAAGTACATCATGAAGGGGGAGCGGTCAGGTCGCGAAGCTGCTGCGCCAGTACGGCCATCCTCTCATCCCGGGAGTGCAAGACGTCGGCATGAGCCCGCTCCAACCTTGCTGCATCATTAGTCAAGGCAACTAGCTCAGACCGAGCCTGCACAAAATCAGCATGGATGACACCCACATGTGTCAGGTTCTGATGAACAGCCGCTCGTCGCTCCTTCAGCACATCTCGGGCTGCCGACAAAGACAGAGCCTTCGCCTCTATACGAGCAAGCTCATCCCTTAATAGGCGGACCCTCACTACCTCTTCCTCATAGTCGGCTTCGCACCGGGTCAACTCGGGGACGATATACTCCAGTTGGACACGCTCATGATCCATCTCCTGCTGCTGAGCTGCGATGGACTTATTTAGAGGCTCCATCTGTTCAACAAGATGCGCAGTCAAGGAGTCATATTTGGCGTGGACTAGAGCTTCAATATTGCCTCGAGCTAGCTGCAGGTATTCGTTAATGGGTTGCTCCAAGCCATTAACTATCGCCTCCAACGCGTCAGCTACCCCGGCATCACCGAATTCCCTGACCGCCTCTATCGAGAACCGAGAGGACCTCTTCAGCGACGCAAAGTCCTGCTTCTTCGCCAACACCATTGACATTAGCGTTCTCAAAGTGGTATAGAAGATGTCGGTGTACTGCTCGGTCAGCACAACTAAGTCCGTATAAACGCGGGGAGTGTCCGCGATGGTGGCGACTTCCCCACAAGGAATCACCACAGACGATGTCGCCACGGCCGTCGCCTCAACAGGAGGAACGACGAAGGAAGAATCGCCAACACCGGACGAAGTGACCGGCGTGCTCAAAATAGGCACTGTCGCAACGACAAGCTCGTCCTCCTCTTGAGATATCGGAACCTCATCGACAGGTGAGCCGGCACCCGAAGAGGTTTCCTCTTCAAAATCAGGTACCTCCGTGTCACCACTAGGACCTAACACAGAGCCAACGGGCGCGTCTACGTCACCCTCTCCGAAGAGGTCTTTCCCTGAAAAGAAGACAAAAGGAAGTTAATATCAATGCAATATTAATTTTCCCAAAGAAGAGGCATAAAAGACGAACATTTACCCCTGGCCGGCGGCATATACGTCGCATCTGCAGCCTGTACAGCTAAATCATTTCTTAATAATGCTAGGCGAGCTGTCATACCTGGAGAAAGGGGTCTGCAAACTGACACTGGCAAGTAGTCTTCCAGGTCCTCCTCAAAATCCAACCGAGGCTCATCGGCTGGAATCGCGCTAGGTGCGCTCGCAGGCGCGGCAGAAGTCCCTCCCGATGCCGATCCGACTAAAGGTATACGGAACTTTATTATACTCAACCCCGAAGGCGACCTCGTTCCACTACCTGAAGTAGTAGGAGCGACGGCGGCATCCATCTGAGATTCTCCGGCACTACCAGCCAAAACTGTGGAAGATCCCTCTCTAAAAGGCGAGGAACCTCCAATCAAAGAATCGTCCCCAACACGGGGAGATGCAAGCTCACCTCCAGGAGCAGCAATGACAGGAATCCGGAGAGAACGATTACCATCTTCTTCTTCCTCTTACGAGGGGAAGCTTCCTTCGAAGCAGGAGCCCTTCGCTTCCCAGAAACTACCAAATCCCCTGCAGGCGGAGGTACTTCACCCCTAGGGACCGACACCAGAGGCTCATCCGGGGTAATTGACTTACCCTCATCGGAAGAAACGGAGGAGACTTCAACTCTTCCCCTAGGCTTGGAAGTGGGCACCCTAAAGCTTCCATGCATATCAAAATCGCGATGGAAGGTGTTCGTTGCCACATAGAACTGGGCATACGAATGCAGGATGCGCAGCTCCGTGGAGAGTGTAATGACGGGCATAATAAAAATTGCCCCAGTGCAGCCCATGATAAAATATCGCCATCCCCGTGCTCCATCAATGATCACCTCTGGACCTGAAGCTGGTGACAATATTGCCCACGTACAACTGATCATACCCAAACTGCCGAGCAAATCGATTGGGCAAGTAGGGCTCCAAGAAACAATGATCTTCGCTTCTGTACAGCAGATGGGATGGTCTAATACAGACCAACCAATTAAAAGCTTCGGAAGAAAGAATGGTCTTCTCTCTACCCGAATCCTCGAGCCTAATCCCCGACTGATTGCGATGTACAGGAGGGACGGTACAGAAAAGCTTCCAACTATGACTGAAGCCTAGCGCCCGCCGACAGTCTATAACCGTGCTCACATTCCAGGAAGACTTTCGGTAGTTCAACAAGAAACTACCCTACCGAACTACTCCCGGAACCGGGAGACATCACCCAGGGATTATGGAGAATTAACCACCCCATCAAATACAGGTATGGTAATTCTATCTGGGGAAAGCTATCACGCCAAATTTCATCAACGAGCAGCCCATCAATCATGGCCCTTAGGCCAGCTTGTATACGGCACACCATGGCAGGGAGCAAGCCCAGTCTTGCCCCGAATACCAGATGCACTGCAGGCCAGAGCATTTTGCGGTAAATACGGTCCGCAGATGCGACGCCAGGCACTACTACTCGGCGCAGCCATATGGAGAGGAAGCCAACCAGTTGAGCCTCCGTGGACAGAGGCTTGCAATAGTGCCTCAAATAACTATAGGCCTTAGTGCCTTCAGGAGCACCAGCATCCACTATGAGATCGTCAACTACCTGAGCGTTAAGCGCACTAAGGGGATTCACAGGCAGATCCTTGCCCTCCAATACCTTCTCCGGCTTGGCAGTCCTGGACCGGTGAAAGAAGAGGTAGGACGTCCATTTGCTGATGTGAGCCAAATCTGTGGGCTCATTATAAAAAGTGGTGCAGGCGAGGTAGTGGCACATCAGCTCCTGATAGACCTCCACTACCCGAGGGTTTGAACCCTCCAGCTCCCGGTTCGTGGGAACATACTCTTCGTATGGAGTATCCCCCATCGGAAGTCTTGAGATCTCTGCCATCTCATGCAGGGCCAATCCCAACTCCCCCAGTGGAGTGGCGAAGGTCCCAGTAAGCGAAATATATCGCTCTATCAGTGCCAGAAACAGGTTAGGGTTAGGAGGTAACCCAACACTGGTCGCACTCACAGCTGCAAACAGACCGATGTTCTCCAACTCGGTCTGGAAATGCTTCAGGGCCCAATCAACTAAGCGAGCCCATCGAAGGTTTGAAGGGGTGATCCACCCGCCACACCGAGGGTTCACCTTAGGGTATACTCCCCCACGCCCCATAAAATCATTACAGAAAGTCGGTAACTGGACCGGCTGTATCACCAAACTGTCTTTACTTGGGACATTACCCGGGTACAGCCCCCTGAACAGCATCACAGAGCCAGAAGGGCGGCTGACAAACGACCCCTGATCAGCTCCTCTCAGATGAAAGATCTTCCCTGGCTTGCCGTAAAGATTGGGGGTCAGCTTCCACGACATCTTCCTGGGATGCGTAGCATGGAAGAAGGTCGAGATGGGGTAGTCTCTCGGTATATTGGGCAGATACAAGACCAAGTCCACGGCAGGGAAAACCCAGAGTTCTCTCTTAGGCTTTGCCTGGGACTGCTTATCAATCATATCCCCGAAAAGGAAAGCCGGCTTCAGGTATTGCTCCCCGTCTACATACGTTAGGGGCTCCCCGTTGATCATGCTCAGCAGCATTCGCTCGCCCTGAGCCGATATCAGAATTGCCCTTCCTTCGGGATATTGGGGCCCGGAGATAGGAAATGTCGCGTGTGACAGATCCTCCAAATAGTTGGAGTGCAGCATCCCGGCGGCAGAGCCCATCACTTCAGCTAGCGCAGACTCATGCAAGTTAACTACAAAAGCACAGGAGAAACGTGTCAGTTCCTAAAACTAGACATTTCAGGACTTGCAGCATCCAATCAACAGTCCGTGCTCTACGCCGAGACTGTAAAACTTGAACCTTTACGCTGGAATCCATTTCCTTAACGTAAAAGTCAAGATTGCCAGTATACGGTCTGTGCTTTACGCCAGATTGATTAAATTGAGTTATTACGCCGGGATCTCCATCCACGAGCATAAAACTCAAATTTTAATGATAAACACCAAGTTTTCGGCGGTCAAGGCTTTTACGCTCGACTGCAGAAAAATAGAGTTTTTACGCTGATACATTAGGAATGTGGGCATAAAAAGATGAAACGTCTCCGTACATCATCTTCCTCAAAGAGGCTATCAGCACAGAAGATGACCTAGCGTGGTCACGTTCAACGTGTGCGAAGGATTTTCTGTCATCCTCTTCTTTCCTAAAAAGTTCTACCTTCCAGGCCGGGTGCACTACTCGTCGGCGGGATGCTCCGATCATAATGAAGTTCGCCTTGTCCAACTAGAGACGCTCTTGCTTGGGCCGAAGAACGAGAAGAAGAACCAACCTTCTTTCCCTTAGCGGAGGAAGTTTGTTTCGAAGCCATTACTGGAAACTTTGAAGATTCGAAGAAGAAAAGGAAAAGAACTCGAACAGTCGAAAGCTTTCTCTCGCAGAAGACGGATGGAAAGTTCTTTCCCTCAGAAACTTGGGATATATATAGAGTTCGGATGAACTCCTCGGACCCCGAACCAAATCTCCTAATTAATATTCAGTTATGATTGGGTCCCACGTCAGCCTATTTATTCAGAGAAGGCAGACAGTCGGCAAATTCGAAAAGTTTTTTGCGCAAAGCAGGTTCGTGGTGTCTACGCTAAGGAGCTTTCTACGCTCGACAACTACAGATCTACGGTTTTACGCTCGCAAGCTATAAGTCTATGGTTTTTATGCCCGGATGCCTTTGTGCTCGGTAGCTTTTATGCTCGAGAGGCTACAAACCTACGACTTCACGCTCAGCAGATACCAAATCGATGATCTCACGCTCGGTGCCGCTTAGATTATGCTCGGAGACGACGGATCCACGACTTCACGCTCGGAAATTTTTTTTTCAGAAGCAACAAATCTACAGTTCTACGCTAAGGAGCTTTCTACGCTCGACAGCTACAGATCTACGACTTTACGTTCGACAACTACAAGTCGGGTTTTACCCTCGGATGCCTTTGTGCTCGGTAGCTTTTATGCTCAAGAGGCCATAAACCTACGACTTCACGCTCAGGAACTACAAGTCTATGATTTCACGCTCGATGGTATTTAGTTTATGCTCAGAGACTGCCAACTTATGATTTTGCGCTCCATGACTTCCCACACATCTGAAAGATATGCAGGCCGGAGTACGCGTACATCTGAACGATCCTCAAGGCGGTCAATTACAGGAGTTCACACAGAATATATTCCTTCTTGACCTCAAGATATCCCAAGTACCCGAAGCATACAGAGTTCAATATTGAAAAAATTACTCTTCTTCACGGGTCGATTCAAAGTTCATCCAAACTCCAGTCTGAACATTTTATCTACCAAGAGGGCAAATCAGTTTGACAGCCATTTCTTTCCCTATTATAAGGGATTTCTGAGAAATCATTCTTGAAGATGATGTCTGAACAAAGAAATTTTGTTTATCAGAAGTAACAGTTCAGGATTCTGTGCGGTTCCTCACTCCTAAAATAGCAGGACAGTTCGAACACTCGAATGCTAAAGCGGCTTTCTACGCATCCCTAGTTATGCGTAAAAGATAGGACAGGACCTAGCACTCTTTCCAAACAGAGTCGGCGTAAAGAATCAGACGTGTCAAAGCTACACATATTCAGACTTCACAGCAAAGTATGGCAAGATAATCATATGGAGAAGAAAGACGATTTTATTAAAGATTAAAGTCATGATTACATATGAGGGAAATCCAATCTACAAGGGTTTTTTCTTCATTTTCATGATTACATCTGAGGGAAACCCTGTCAACAAAGGGCTTCCTCATCATCGTCTGAAGATCGCACCAAGAAGCTGTTCTGACAGGTTCTCACGTTAGTGAAGGTCTTCCTCTTCTTCCAAGATGGTTCGTCGACATCCACAGTCGATGAACAAGAAGATGATCAGTGGCGGAGGATACAAAAATGGGCATAGACCTATCCTCCAACAGAAGGAAAGCAGGGTAAATCTGCTTTCTTACAGACCACCGCCATTCAAGCTGGGACAGAGCTAGTCTATCTGCCTCTCATCCCCGGAGATAACGGGAGAAGGTGCCACTTGCAAGCAGCGTAGTGAAATACGATTCTTCGTCTCTCCCAAAGAACCACCATACAAAGTTGCTGATTATCTCGAGCAAAGGAGGCTATGATATCCTTCCATGATCTATCGTTGCAGAGGACATTTGCTCGAAGATGCCATCTTTTTTGGCTCCTTACATGCTGGAAGAGCATGATCTCCTTCTTCCTCAAGTCGAACCGACGAACTCCAGCCATCATCTCCGTATGATGAAGGAAGTGTGGGAAGAACAGAAGAACTCCTCAGCCTTTTTATAGGCGAGAGAGAGCAATAATCCCCAATAAATCTGCCATAAAGTCAGCCTCGACCATTTCAAACTCTATTCAAAAAAGTTTTGAGTTACGAGAAGCGGTTCATGCTTCATTCAAAGCGTTTCAAATTAGCAGGAATTTAAAAGCTTTGAAGGGGGTCTTGTAGAAGCATAAAAAATACGCTGGAAGCTCTACGCAGCATATTAATACAAAGCAGCGTAAACAGAGGACTTCAAAGCCTTCAAAACGTGCAAACAGAGCTTCTCCGCCAAAGCACAGTGAGAAATACAGGCTAGAAGACCATCCACGTAGGACAGTACGTCCAGGCTGCTTCAGCGTAAACAGGGGCTTCATCGCCTTTATGGCGTAAAACTCATCCTCTTTTCATGCAGCATTAAAGTGTACGAGGGACGCTTCGTATTCTCCGAAGTGAACCTATCAGAGCCTACAATGAACCTGTCAGAGCCTGCAATGAACCTGTCAGATCCTGAAATGAACCTGACGTCTCGACTTCTGATAAAGGGATATTGCTCGACTACCCAGGCGACGGCTATAATGATGAAGCGGCACTGCAACCCAGGCTGTCATTTACTGCCATTTCCCTTGCGTAAACTGCTTTTACGCACACGGAGGAATGCACTGCCTAGTTTTACACAGGCAGATGAGAGCTCCTTACGCTCTACGGAAGACAAACCGCCTACCACGTCAAAAGCTGCACTCCGTACAGGACTCGAGGTGCGTCTCTGCATTTAATGCACAGGGCGGTGACAGGCCCTCAAGGCACGTCTCTACAATTAATGTGCCGAATACTGACAGATGCCTGAGGCACGTCTCTGCATTTAATAAACAGAAGGGTGGCAGACCTTCAAAATACGCCTCTGTATTTAATGCACAGGATGATGGCGGATCTCCATATTTAATGCAGGAGATTTGATTAAATATCACCGAACCGTCGTTTAGTGACATCCCCTTTACGAGAGCTGCTCCTACGCATACAAGGTAATACGCTACCTAGTTTTACACAGGCAAACATGAGCTCCTTACACGCCGCAGAAGACGAACAGACTACCACGGCAGCGGTTACTCTTCGCACAAGGTTCAAGGTGCGTATCTGTATTTAATGTGCAGAATGATGGCAAATCTTAAAGACAAACATCTGCATTTAATGCACAGGATGGGGGCAGATCTCTGTATTTAATGCAAGAGATCTGATTATCTCCAAGAGCCGTAATTCCGGCTAAAACGTCCACATCATCACTCTGGCACGTTACGCTCGGCTTCTACGCCCCTTCAACTTCAGTGCCTGCTCGGCTTCTACGCCCATTCAGCTTTGGTGCCTGCTCAGCCTTCTGTGCCTACTCCGTCTTTATGACCACTCGGCTTCTACACCTACTCGGCCTTTATGACCACTCAGCTTTTACGCCTACTCGGCCTTTATGACCACTCGGCTTCTACGCCTATTCGGCTTCTATGCCGGTTTGATAACTATTTGGCTTCTATGCCATGGTGACAGACATTGGCTTCTATGCCAACCTCTTCTACACGAGGGATACCTACCTACGTAGCTTTTACGCCATGATCTTCGTAGCGATTATATGCGTTTTGTCCCTTAGTTGGACCCGCGTCACACGCTCATTCAAAGGATCATCTATACGTAGGCTTTGGTTATTTTAACCATTGTGTAAAAGGGTGTTGTACTTTCCACTACTCGGTTTTTATACCGATTGAGTGGTCACTGTCACTAAAACTCTATAAATAGAGACCTCTATCAATGAGAAACAAGGTCAACAAATTGGAGGGTCGAAGAAGTTAGGTCTAAAAATCGATCAAGAGATCCAATACCAGATCCAACGGTCGAGAGAGAGAGAGAGAGAGAGAGAGAGAGGAGAATTCGGAGTTCAGGCAAAAGGGAAGGGATCGACGACTTTGGCATCGGGCATCCACCCTCTTCAGAAACCCTCGAAGCTGCTACCTGTCTTCCACGGCACTTCTTCAAACATCGTGTGGTCCAAGGGCTAAAGTGATCGACTGCAGATCAGACACCTATATCAATATTCACCCAGATTAAATAAATTGTACTTAGACATCCTCGTGTAGGATCAAATTTGTACAATCTTGTTTATAAACATAAAAGAAGGGCGGGTCTTCGTACAAGACCTCATTTTTCGCATTCATCAAATCTTTTCTCGTTTATATTACAAACCTAAAATAGTGTAGTCGGGTGGTAGGAGAGGGAGGCGAGCGGGAACAGCGGGCTCACGGCGTTGTGCAGTCGATGGCAAGGAGGAGTCGGGCTGTGCTTCAGGCGAGCGTGCTCGGTGGTTCAGGGATTGGGGTCGTGTGAAGTCGGAGAGGAGATGGGTGAGGGAGGTCGTCGGTGAGTCGAGGATGATAAGGGTGGTGGTCGACAGCCTTCAGGCGAACGGGGCTCTGCGAGGTTCTAAGTCTTGGATGGCTCCACACGAGCGGGAAGGGTGACAGCGGATCGCTGGACAGATTTCGACCGGGTGGTCAGTAGGCTCTGGCGGAGTCTCCAGCTATCATCGATGCGGTGGACAGCGGCTCGGTGCGGCGGCGTCGTGCATTGGCCGTCGACAAGGTCCGGCGGGTTGGCAGCGAGTCTCGATCGAGTGAGCGAAGAGATGCGAGCGGGATGGAGGCGGGTCTCCTCCGGTCCAGGCGGCCGGCGGGGGACTGGTCGGTACTGGTGGGTCGAGGGGTTCTGGAAGGAGTTGAAGGAAAGGGATGAGTAAAGTCGGCTGATGGCTTGGGGTTGGAATAGAAAAAGAAAAGGAAAAATTAAAAAAAGCGATAAGAATATATATATATATATATATATATATATATATATATATATATATATATATATATATATATATATATATATATATATATATATATATATATAGGTCTTGGTTTGACCTAGAAATTGACTTGGTCAAATTCCCTTGGGATTGGGCCTTGTCATGGAGATATATCAAGGGCCAAGATTTCAAATGGATTCAAACGAATGGCTAGGATTGCATTAGGTTCAAAGTTCGGAGGGTCATGGTTTAAGGAGGTTGATATTGAATTACACACTCCCAAAAATTATGGAAAAATCACATGAAGGAGAAATGGGTTTATTTACGTGTCGTATCCAACGGGGTGGATACCTTAATGCACTTTTGCACAAAAGTGTCCAATAATTGGAAAAATTGCACATAGTTAGGTTTATGGTTTTAATTAATTTAAAAATAAATATAATTGGTATTCTAAAATAAATTAGAAGTACAAGGGGCAAAAATTAAGTGGGACACAAGTGTCATGAATGAAGTAGACTCGAAATAGAATATTATCCTAATTTGGGTTGCTCAAAATGGGTCAAGATTGTGTCTCCAATTTTGATTGGAACACACAAGGATACGAAGTTGGATTTATTCGAAATTAAATAATAACGTCTGCGACGAAAATTGTGCGGCTAAAATAAAGCATAAGAGAATATAATTATAAGTTACACAAGGGTTAGAATAGAAGGCGGACATGTCTAAGACAAGGTTGTGAAATTTGTTGGAAGGCAAAAGCTAAGGTAGCGCTCCAAATATCGAAGCAACGGTAAGGCGCAACAGTCAAATAAATCACAGCAATTTAAATATAATTATATATCATGCAATCATTTACACATTAATTATGAAAAGATAAAAATACCCCTAATCTGAAATATGGGGGTGACAAGTCTACCCTCCTTAAAAGAATTTTGTCCTCGAAATTTAAAATTCTCGATAGTCTTATTTATTCATTATATTATTTTCCATCGAAATTTAAATTCATCAAAAAATATTATCATGAAGTAATCCATATTGCTATTTCCCAAAAAAAAATTAAAATTCTATAATTATCATATTTCCTGAAAATCTTCAATTTAAAATCAAATTCCTTTCTTATCACAATCTCCTCAAAAATTTTAAGCTAATCACTAAATGCAAAACATAATATACAATCCTCTAATTTTAAATTCAAACAATGTATATTTATTAAATTTGAAATCTCATCCCACAAATTTGAAATCAAACACTAATCCATTAACGATCTTATTCCTTGATTCTTTTTTCACACAATACTCAAACAATGTAATACTTATGAAATCTCCAAATACAACATTCAAAATATAAATTTTTAATTTCATATCTTGAAATCAAATAAATATAATAATAATCTCCTTAATTTCCTTGAATTTTAATGACAAATTCAATCATATCTTAATCTTCATAAAAATTAATGATTTAACAAATCGTCAATTCTGCCATATTAAATTCTCAACTTTCTTCATTTAAATTAATAGTTATCCTCAAAATTTAAGGCACCTTGTCTCTCTCTATCCACTCATAACCTTTTTATTAATCTTCACTACGGTCAAACCCCAACAATCAAGGTCTATAGAAATCCTACCTACAGTCATACAACATGCAATTTAAGAAAAATATATATGGTGATGGTGTCTTTTGTCATGGTATTGTAGTCTCTGTCAGGGTGTACTACTAACAACATTCTAACAAGAAAATCATAAATATAAGCTATGGTACTAAGGAATCAATCAATTAATCAAATAGAAAGGAACATAAGGAAAAAAAAGAACAGAACCTGCTAACACATCACCTGGACATCTTTAACTTCCAACATATACTTAACTCTGGCACATTCACTCACTAATTCCTATCCTTATACACTGATACCCATATCAACTAATCACCAGTCCACAAGATATCCATGGATGCATCCATGTTACACACACATGTCTATTATTACCAAAATTTGATACCAAGGACCTCTAACACAATCATAGGTCAATGATGCATCCCAAGTTTGATACCTCTATCCCTTTAGGTACTACTGCTTCTACTACAAGCACACCCACTGCTAACACTCTTACCTACTGAAATTGTTTATACTGGTTGTTCTTATCACTCAAGTGCACGCCAAGTACAACACAACACAACACACTAAGTACTTCTCCCTCTAATACAACTCTAGATGGACACCCAAGTCAGTTTGCAGTGCCATCTCAAGCATGCTCAAGCCAACAAATCCTTACACATGTACTTCATCCACTCATATACTGTTATACATTTCTTACCCACCATAAAATTTTATCCTCAAAATAAAACCCTCAAAATTTAACTTCTCGAACAATTTAAAATAAAATGCATATACTTTCCTCAAAAGTCAAATATTCAAATATTGAAATAAAATTTTGATCACTTCCAAAAATCTTTATAGCTTTGACTATGTTTATTGAATTGAATTTGATTCCTCAAAAATTTTAATAACATAAAATCTCAACTCCTCAAAATTCTTAAAAATTGAAATTTATTTTCAATCTTCAAATTATAAATTTAAATCCACATCTATCTAAGTATACATATAAATACTCACAGTCTCTAACACTCAAGGTACACACAAATACACCAATTGCCTACACTCCTCAACTGTGTACTGAATATTGCACTGCCTAGATTACTTGCACTATTGCTTCCAATAATTTCTATCCATATTAACTGATACACTAATCTAATATCATCACACAAGGTACTTATTGTTACTAGCACATTGCTCAACTAATCCTCGATATAGAAACACTAGCACTCTTCATATAGTAACACTAACTTCATTATTAGATTACCTCATCACACTTATTAGAACTCATGATCACTTGCACCTTTTATAATACACCTGTTTTACTTCACTCTCAAGGGCGGCATATGGTTCCATATTCTGATTGATATATATGTATCCTCTCTTAAATCTTTTACAGACTGGTACACTAATCTGTGATACACTTCATACCTTTCATGATCAATCTTGATATTCCTCTACCCATGGTACACTCATTAATACCGTTTTTATGTGTATACATTCCTTTACTCTTGACACACCCAAGTATCAACCACCAAATTGAATATCATGCTCCATTAAAAATTTTTAATATAATTTCCTCGATACTTAATTGTTTACATAAATCATCCAATTACATAAATTTATGACTATCCAGGACTAGCATGCTGACTCTGATACTTACTCTGGAACCATCACTGATACTCTTTACTCCTCCTTATACCTATAGTACCAATACTAACTATAATGGCACCTATTATAGAACTATTGCTACAAGGTACTATGCTACGGGTTAACTCTAGATTGATTTCTACTGCTCACATGTCCAACCAAGAAACACTTACAAACTCATAAGTCATATTCAATCAACACTGATACAAGACACAGACCTAATTATAAGTCACCAATTATCACACAACAAGGAATCCTAATGGAAAGAAGCTCAAGAAGGAACTGGACTGAGGAACTGAAGGTATCTCTACGGCTATCAAAAGGAAATGATAGAACAAAGTCCTAGAATAACAGAAGTAGATAAGTATTGAGATGATACTTTAAGAACAAATTTAAGATATAACCTGATAATCATACACGTCTGTCCAAAATTATGACACTCAGAATCCTCGCCACGCCAGTAAGCATAGCTGCGATGAACGATAGATTCCATAACTTAGGTATGCAACTCTATAATCATGTCCTCTAGAATCCTCGTTGTCCCGAATAGTATAGCTACGAGAAATTCTAAATTTTATAACTAAGATACATACATCTGAAGTCAGGTACCTACATTTCTGACACGCCAGCTAATATGGCTGCGATAAATTCTAGGCTCCATAACCAAAGTAGACGTTTTACCTTTCTCACTGTCCTCATCAACATATGTCATCAGATGATACCATAAATTTTAGTTCATAAAATTTATCTCGATAAGAAATCAAACTCAACAACGACACCAATAATTAAATTAACAACTGATCAACAAGAATCAAATTCAATAACAACAAGCAAGAGCGGACGGGACAAGGGAAAAGATTTAACTTACGAAGTTATAATAAGATTCTCAAGGGTCATCCCAGGAATCTCTCAAATAATTTATGATTGAGTATTCACTCCCATCCTAGTATCCTATATCCTATATCCTATCGCAAGCACGCAGTAGTACAACTAAGATATCGCACTACCACGATATCGCACAACTTGCGAAGTTTGACCTACATGGGCCACCACTAAAAATATGTCACGACCCGCACCCGGTATAGGGGCACGAGTATGTGGTTACGTCCAGCCTACGCCGCAGCATCGACGGTAGAACACTGTCTAGGTCAATACTCTATCTAATCAATCTCATACGAATATTCAACTCCATAAGGAGACACAGATATCTCAATATAATATAGAATACTTAATCACATAAACTAAAGCACGATGAGATATCAAAAAAAAAATAGAATACAAGACAAGTCTAAACAACAATAAATAGTTTAACCTGCAATCAATAACATCCAATCTCCAAGTATGCTGGAAACAAGTCCTCTATGTCACAGTCTAAAAAAATATCCAGTCAGGATTGGAGCAAAGTACATCTCTAACAGCAGTTCTACATCAATGATATAAACTATGTAGCAGTAAATAGATGGAAATATATAAAATGAATATATATGTACAAGAGATACACAATAAGGGAAATACTGGAAATAAATACAAGAATAACAATATGTCAATGAAGAAGAATACTAATGACTAAGTGTGTGAGTACTAGCTTTAACATGTGATCGGCTTGGAAACTTGTACAGGAATAATGGCCTGGCTAGTCATACGTGCGGTGTATGACCAACACTAACATGTGAACAAGACTTGTACATAAAGGGTATAATCACACATCTATACTAAAATACTCTCCACCCCCGACTGGTATAGTAGATCCAACCATGGTACGCTATGGCACGGGATTCTCTAGGAAGGTAGCAAGTCTCCTTGAAAATCAGTGTCTGTACATGCACAAGATAACAATAAAACAAGACTTGTAAAAGATACACCATATACAAGGAATAACATCTTATGACGAGATCCGGATATACCAATCCGTGTAACCATCGTGTCAATAAATATAGATATTTACACTAGATACAATGAACATAGAGGATATCATAAATAAGAAACTATCAGAGAATGTACTCGCCTGGGGTCCTATTGTTAGCAATACCAATAACCTGATTCTGAAGTCTTGTCTGAGCAATCCAACAATCCTATAGACATCATATAATACAATATTGCATCAGACATTACACTAACACACAATCATAAAGATATTTAACTCCGGGCTACGCTAGGTATGACACTGGTCAACTAGGGTCAAGTGTGCTTCTAACTACACGGGTGTCGCGTCTGTAATCGTTGTGCAAGACAGATAGTCAAAATGATACGGGGCTCGCCAGTACGTCAGTGTACATAATGGCATTCTACTAACATTTACATGGTCACAGGTCAATGTAACTACGGGGTATCCGTAATCACACTCGGGTCACCTAGTGCATATATAAACATACATATAGTCTTAACTATCATTAAACATTAAATTACTACTATATATATATATATATATATATAATAAACATATACTAAATAAATACATATACTATATATATATATGTATATATATATATTAATTATATACATACTAACATATACTAATGAATAACTAAATATACATATGCTAAATGTATACTATACACATACGTACAAAATCCTGAAGGCGGGCAGGAACGAACCTGCGCACGAGCACGACGATGATCACGGCGATGTTGTCGATGACGATGATTACGACTACGACGACGATGATGATGGTGAAGGTAGTTAAGGTGATGGTGATGATCTTGTGAAGATGATGGTGGAGATGTTGACGACGATGATGAAGGTGCTGGTGGTGCGTGGTTGTTCAGCGGGTGCCTGGCCGGCTGGCAAGTTCGAGGAGAGGCGGGGGTCATGCTGGTGGTCATCGGCTGGCGAGGAGGTTGGGTTGGATAGGGAATGGCCGGAGAAAGGTGGTGGAGTTAGTGATTATGGAGAAGATGATGATGATGGTGATGGTAATGGTAATGGAGGTGGTGAACAGGGATGGCCGGAGTCCGGCGAGGGGACGTGCAGTCGGGTGGAAGGAGAGGGAGGCGAGCGGGAACAGCGGGCTCACGACATTGTGCAGTCGATGGCGAGGAGGGGTCGGGCTGTGCTTCAGGCCAGCGTGCTCGGTGGTTCAGGGACTGGGGTCGTGTGAAGTCGGAGAGGAGATAGGTGAGGGAGGTCGTCGGTGAGTCGAGGATGATAATGGTGGTGGTCGACGAGCTTCAGGCGAACAGGGCTCGACGAGGTTCGAAGTCTTGGATGGCTCCACGCGAGCGGGAAGGGCGACAACAGATCGCTGGGAGTATTTCGACGGGGTGGTCAGTAGGTTCTGGCGGAGTCTCCGGCTGTCGTCGATGCGGTAGACAGCGGCTCGTTGCGGCGGCGTCGTGCAGTGGCCGTCGATGAAGTCCGACGGGTTGGCAGCGGGTCTCGATCGAGTGAGCGGAGAGATGCGAGCGGGATGGAGGCGGGTCTCCTCCGGTCTAGGCGGAGATGGCCGGTGGGGGACTGGTCAGTTCTGGCGGGTCGAGGGGTTCAGGGAGGAGTTGAAGGAAGGGGATGAGTAAAGTCAGCTGATGGCTTGGGGTTGGAATAGAAAAAGAAAAGGAAAAATAAAGAAAAGGAAAAAGAATATATATATATATATATATATATATATGTGTGTGTGTGTGTGTGTGTGTGTGTGTGTGTGTGTGTGTGTGTAGGTCTTGGTTTGACCTAGAAATTGACTTGGTCAAATTACCTTGGGATTGGGCCTTGTCATGAGGATATTTCAAGCGCCAAGATTTCAAATGGATTCAAACGAATGGCTAGGATTGCATTGGGTTCAAAGTTCGGAGGGTCATGGTTTAAGGAGGTTGATGTTGAATTACACACTCCCAAAAATTATGCAAAAATCATATGAAGGAGAAATGGATTTATTTACGTGTCGTGTCCAACGGGATGGATACCTTAATGCACTTTTGCACAAATGTGCCCAAAAATTAGGAAAATTGCACAAAGTTAGGTTTATGGTTCTAATTAATTAAAAATAAATGTAATTGGTGTTCTAAAATAAATTAGAAGTACAAGGGGCAAAAATTAAGTGAGACACAAGTGTCATGAATGAAGTTGACTCAGAATAAAATATTACCCTAATTTGGGTTGCTCAAAATGGATCAAGATTGTGTCTCCAATTTCGATTGGAACACACAAGGATATGAAGTTGGATTTATTCAAAATTAAATAATAACATCTACGACGAAAATTATGTGGCTAAAATAAAGCACAAGAGAACATAATTATAAGTTACACAAGGGTCAGAATGGAAGGCGGACATGTCTAGGACAAGGTTGTAAAATTTGTTGGAAGGCAAAAGCTAGGGTAGAGCTCCAAATATCGAAGCAACGGTAAGGTGCAACAATCAAATAAATCACAGCAATTTAAATATAATTATATATCATGCAATCATTTACACATTAATTATGAAAAGACAAAAATACCCCTAATCTAAAATGTGGGGGTGACACCACTAAATAAGGCGACTTTGTCGTATACGAATTATACCAAAAGGAGCGCATCGTCATTACGGACGTGTGGGATTTCACGGAAGTTAATTTGATGTGCGTGCACACCGAAATCAACGCGTATCCGATAAAATTATCCCATATCGGGCCTATTCTGAAACTCATTATAACTTCGTGTGTGCTTGTTGTTTTACAACAAAACTTACGTAATCGGATTCATTGCGTTACGATGGTCCAATAACCCAAGTTTGGTTCAATTCTGAGAACGTTGATAAAATCTTATATCGTGGGCCCCACGACTCCACTTGATGGGCAATTTTATGACCGGCTTGTCGAAATCCAGTTTTGGATATTCTGTTGGGTTTGTATCATCGTTCTAGACTCGTAGACACTAAGTTTGACAAATTTGGGGAACTTTGTCTCTGGCATATTTTTAGAAATCCAGTTTTGGACATTCTGTTGGGTTCGTATCATCAATTTTGCCCCTGTGTCCAAATTGGACTTATGGATAGAAAATTCTAGCTATTTCATATCTTGTGAGAATGATGATAATGTTTATTTCAGCATCCGGAGGAGTACCTGAAGATCTCGTTATGACCGAAGCAATTGGAGGAATTCAAACCCCAGGCAACTGTACCTTGCCAAACTTGTAGTACTTGTTTTATATTATTCTCTTGATTTAGTTATGTGATGTATCTATTCAACCTAGGACTGTGAGATTTTGCTTAATATTAGAATAAGATTCGAGTGTCGACGTTGTACACGGAGTCGTGTAACGTCACCTAGAGAGTTGATATTGTGATCCTATATTTTCGTGCTTGCTTTATCAAGTACGTCATACCATAGGAAACTTCACACTATCCATGAGACATAATCTTTCCTGATTTATTCATGGTGATTCTGTATAGGTTACAGGATTCGTGATATAGATATTACATATTCATAGATATCATTATAACTCGCTGCATTAGTTAGAGGTCATGATCTTGCGTGTTATGGACATGAGACGTGTGATTACATTGGGTGGTGAGAGACACACAGGCTACAGACTAATTATATATATTTATTATTGTGGTGTCGTAGCCTCTATATCAGAGCTAGGCCCACTACGTGATATCACTACTATCGGCTCCCTGACACATAGCTTGTAGTGGTCTCAACCTGAGTTCTAGTGATGCTCTCATTTACATATCACGTAGTTGGTTACATAGTTTGTACTGCTGATATACTTTTATATTATATTTATTTGGCTTGAGTTATTCTTGTACCTTGCTATGTCCCCTGAGGACCTGGATCCGGATTATGTCCCCAGGTTTAGCAGAAGAGATCTACCCCGAGGTATACCGGACAGGAGTAGACGCTGGAGCAGTACCAACACCAGAGGACGAGGTGATGCTAGAGGATTTCTTCTGAGTATTTGCTTTATATACCCAGTCATTTCTGTTCTTGATACTCTATTTCCTGTCTCATAGATTTTTGTATTAAACTCATTATCGGGTTGTTCCCCGAGATATTTTATTGAGACTTGTTGATTTATATTTTATCTTGATTATTTTGATATTTGAACTGTGATTATCTTATGTGGATGAGATTAGAATTAGAATATGGACTGTATCGTAGACCTTTATATTATTTTACAGCTTAAGTATACTCTAACGGGTCCATTAAATTGGGTTTGTCTATTGGAGTGTGCTGCTGGCTATTTCCACGTGGCTAATCCCTCGATATTTTGGGACCAGGGCGTGACATGGACTTGGACTTGTGATGTATTATAACTTTATATTTCTTTTTTTTATTCTATATCGTGTTGTACCTTTCTCTAGTTTATTATTGTGATTGAGTATTGATAACCGTTATCATATTATCATATTGTCCTCTATTTGGGAGTTGAGAATTCTTGATAGGTATATTATATATATTTTGTGAGATATTTAGAAAGTATTATTGATCTAGACAGCGTTCTACCGTCGATGTTGCGGTGTAGGCTGGATGTACCCACGTACTCGTGCCCCTTCATCGGGTGTGGGTCATGACAACTCTCGTCAAAAGGATGCAGCTTCCAATGCTGGGGTAGTATTCCCTCCAAGTCCGAAGAGAATACGGCACTACCAACTTTCCTGGATGACTATTCAAGGCACGATTCTAAGACAGAAAGTGCGACATCCATCGTCCCATCTATTTTTCCCTATGGAAGAACAACATATGTGGAAGGGGACCATCATGAGGGCCTCAACAATCGATAGTACCTTAAAACTCTCGAGGCCATGATGCAAACCATGAGCGCGGTAATGCAGGCCTTAACCCAGATAATGCTGGATATCAAGAAAAATATAGCCTCACAACCAAAAATGGCCTCTAGTCAAGCAAGCATGGACCCCAGAACCAACGGGGATTCAAATGCAACCTCTCCACCCGTTGGAGGTAATCATCCCCTACCTGGATCATCTGCTCCTTTCGCAGTCGATAAAGCTAGGGAAGTAATGTGGGAGGTACAAGAACTCTGAGCTCGCCTAGACTCAATGGGCAATCAAAACTCATTACGCGAGCTCGAGATTCGACAACTGTATCCCCTCGAGTGGAGAGATGTACCATACCTACCCAAGTATAAGCCCCTTAACTTGACTCCGTTTGACGGAAAGACATCTTCCCATTAATTTATGAGTTACTTTGAGACGATAATGGGGCATCTGTCTCAAAATGATGCCCTCTTAACCAAGCTCTTTATTGGAGCATTGTTTGGAATAGCTTTTGATTGGTTCTGCTGCCTCCAAAATAATTGTATTTCGTCGTTTGATGACCTCAAAGGTCTTTTCCTTGCCCGGTTCTATGATGGACAAAATAAAATGATGATGTCCTCTTTAATGGATATCACACTAAAAGAGAAAGAGTATGTATGGGAATACATCAAGTGGTACAGGCAAGTGGCGCTAAAGTTACCCCCCGATAACCCTGAATCCACGCTGATGGATACCTGCAGAAGAAATCTTCTCCCCACAGTCATACTCTGGATGGCATCTATCAGTTTAAAGACTGGAAGGCATTCATAATAAATGTTGTTAGTGCTGAGAATAAGGTAAAGGACGCTCGCCATATAGGAATACAGATCTTCATCGCTGATGATAGGAAAAAATGCCTTTATAACAGCAACAACAATAGCAGTAATAGCACCCAGGATGGCAAAGAAAAGAAGGCTCTTGACTCCAATATAACCAAGAAGCCCGAGCAAAAGCCCGCAGAGGCTCCAAAACCGAAGAAAACAAATTCCTTCGAAGATGATGACGTCATGGCAATCTTTTACGTGTTAATGAAGGAAAATAAGCTTCGGATCCCCGACATCAAGTGCCTAGTTGAGGCTGTCGATGTAAATAATTTAAATTACTGCCATTCCCATCGATATGTCTACTATGCGATACGGTATTGGTATATACTAAAGCGGTACATCCAGCGGCTGCTCGACACAAAGCCCTCACCTTGGACTTCGATGACAAAATAGTTGCAGCCAACATGGTATCTCTTCAGTTCAAAAACTTCCTGGCAACGAAAGCCCAAGACGGAGTAATCCCGATCCCCAGGGCAAAAATAAAGGTTGTCAATATCCCTCCAGCTTGTGACCAAACAACTGAGATGATACCTCTCACCATATCATGTGGGGAGGTCATGTGGGTCCATCCAGATCTTGCTCCAAACTTGATACAGCAGGTAACGCCTTATGCCACCTATGTAATTAACCGAATTCTCTCCATTCAAAACTCATACTGCATAGTTCCGACAAGGAAGAGGGAAGACAAACTCATAATCTTTGGCAGAGTAAAAGTCCCTAATCCTACGTCCTAGAGGAACTGGAGCCAGAACTCGATACCGGTAAAATACCACTTCACCGGTACAGCGCTCAAAGTAAGCACCTCATCTAGAAGATGGGATATGATCTGAAAGCCGCTAGGGTCTTAAACTATGGCAAAGGCCGATGGCTGCCTCTGCATTTGCAGGCTCCTGCAGGCAAGTCCGAGGATTACTACCATAAGACTAAGCATGGCTTAGGGTACATCACGCCTTCCACGACCCCCGAAGGCTCGGATAAAAAAGATGAGTTACACTCTCACTCTTTAGAATCTTCAGCTTGGGACTCCGATATCAGTATC